>CAWUPM010000853.1:66860-127658 GCA_963924295.1 Dioctria rufipes
CAAACTCCAAGCTGTGCTTGTAAGTTTGTGCTCCAAGTGTTTATTTATTCTATTAAAATAAAGAATCAACTCCGATTGGGAGAAGAGCTGCCATCCGATATACTTTGGGCAACAAACTGGAAGCTTGATACCCAGTTCGGTTGAAACTCGTTTCGATAAAGGATCGAATTTGGAGCTTACCAACATCCCACCGTTGACTAAGAAAAGGAAGTCAGCTTTCTTCTCTTGCCAATCGTGCCTGAATTCAATGAACTCATTGATGAACTGCTCTGAGTTGATGAATAGCCAGTACGCAGTTCTCCTTCAACTGGAGTGATGGTTGCCCCTACAAGAAGATGATCACGACCGGACACAATTCATGAGTGAAGCCAACGAAATGTTCTAGTATTCCAGGGGGGACGTAAAGTCTATCAATTCTCGAGCCCGCGAGACTTCCATGGATATTTCGAGAGACCCTCGTGTATGATCTAGCCATAGGATGTATCAAACGACAGATATCCATAAGTCTGAAAACACTAACAAAATTCCTCAATCGAGCAGCATTGAGCTGTTAAGCTGTTATCAGACCTGTATAAAAAGCTGTTTAGCTGTTATTTGACCTATTTAAAAGCTGTTAAGCTGTTATCAGAGCTGTTTGAAAAGCTGTTAAGCTGTTATCAGACCTGTTTAAAAAGCTGTTAAGCTGTTATCAGAGCTGTTATCAGAGCTGTTAAGCTGTTATCAGACCTGTTTAAAAGCTGTTAAGCTGTTATCAGAGCTGTTTGAAAAGCTGTTAAGCTGTTATCAGAGCTGTTTGAAAAGCTGTTAAGCTGTTATCAGAGCTGTTATCAGACCTGTTTAAAAGCTGTTTACCTGTTATCAGACCTGTTTAAAAGCTGTTTACCTGTTATCAGAGCTGTTTGAAAGCTGTTTATCTGTTATCAAATTTGTTTTGAAAAGCTGTATAGAGTCCCCTGTGACGTAATTGATTAAGATTATAGCCGCCAAGACAAACACTTCTGGATCAAGGTCAAGGACAAAATACCCTTCCGGTTTCAAAGGTGATGCCAGAGGCCAAGGTCAAGCCCACGTGTCAACATGTTTTCTCACGCTCACGCTCAACCTAGCATTCTGGGTAAAAGGTTCAACCGTCCGATTAAGAGCCCTCTGTAGTAGACAAATATTATTAAAGAATACTTTCAGGAGTTCTGGACTTAGTAGGGAAATTGAATAAAAAGAATAACATATATAAAATATCATTATCGATTTATTATAAATTAAAAAAATATTAACATTTAATTCTTAGTGTGTCATTCTATTGTTGGGCTTCCTTATTTGAATACACCTATAACTATAATATATTCTTTATTTTCCAATAATGTATATCTTAGACTATAATACAATTAAAACAAATTACTTAAATAAATGGAACTATAACTATATGTAATACATTTTTTTTTATTTACAATACACTAGAATTAGGTCATATGTTTTCTGCGGCTGCTCCTTGTTGCTCTGATGGAATTCAGTAATGTTTGTCAATGGTAGAGTATCCGTTGTGCTACTAGCATTTAATTTTACGGTTGGGCTTCCTTAATTCAAGATAAATTTTTTGTTTCTCACATTCAGGAATATGTGATGCTAATGCTTTAGCCGAATAAAAATAGAACAAACATCTATCGCATATATACAATCTAGCCTTATGTTTTGAAGCTTGTTTCCATGCAAGCCGTGAAAGATATTTAATCCAGCAGAAATGAAACCTGGTACTGTCATCATCATTATCATCATAATCATCATCAGCAGCAGCATCATCATCATCATCATCCTGCTCATAGTTATTTTGTATCATTAATAGATTCACATGTCGCTTCATATTATGTTTCGTTGGTCTAACTAGAACAGTGGTGAAGGAACGCTCTTTCTTTAGGATGAATACGTTTATTGATATATCGTTCTGGTCTTCAAATTGTTTAATTTGCTTAAGCGTCATAGGAAATGCTATTCCAGTTAAATTTAGCACAGTAGAATAATGTGAATATGATGAGGTCCTATCGGAGTGAACATTTGCAGGATATAGCGCTGATGTTACGGCCCAAGCGAAGCATGCTTCATCACTATTTTTTACATTGATGCAAGCTTGCTTTAAAGCAATCTCCTTCGGTAGAGGTATATACGAAGATCCTCGGTGCTGTTCAAATTTGTTGATATGTACTGCTAAATGTATAATGGAGTCCAATGTCCAGCCACTATCTTTTTTCTGAAACTCCTCCAGCTGAGTGAGTATTGAATCCAAAATGTTAACTTTATACCACTCATTTAAATTATCGTCCACATTGATTGGAGCAGTTCTTGCTTGTAAATATTTAATATCGTTTATAACCTCATTGTCACCGATATTCTTAACAAAATCAGCACACAACTTTGTATTAACTTTAATATTGAGATGGCGTTTTAAAATATTCTTAATACGGCGTATAAATAAATGAGCAGCATCATGTATAAATAGCTTAGGATCTGTATGGTTTATATTTACAATAATTCCAGCTCTAATTCTGTCTGTGAATACTGAACTCATTTCCTCCCACTTTACAAAATCACTTTTTCTTACACGCTGAGTAATTTCTCCACCTCGACTGGTGACTTTCAATAACAATCTCGGTGATTTAGTCTGTCCAATACAGCTCCCCATATGCCGTTTTGTACCACTCTTTTTACTAGAAAAACTTTCATTTATTAGCGCGGTTGACATTTTTTTTATTTGACCTATCGCTGAGGCTCACCAAAACTGACTGATGCCGCCTTCTTTCACCAAAGCCTTAAATTGAAGCCATTCTCAACCTAATGCCTTCATGTTTTTTTACCACCCCAATAACCTTCATGTGGTCTATTTTTAGATATCGAATTTCATAACATGCTGCAATGATCACGATTTCCTCTGCTCATAGTATTAACATGTTCTTGACATCGATTCAACGTTTTTATGAATATATTTAAGTCTTGGTAAGGAAGCCGTGAAACTATTTTACTTCAATCAAATAAGCACAAATATCACCAATCTAGTGCATAACATACATCGATTCAATCCCCATATCGCCCATGAAAGTTTTTCTTTTACACTACACAACATATTACATTAATTCATTTCAGTGTTGCATACATACATATCCACAGCTGGCAAGTATATGACCAAATCCCGAGTGAGATATTACTCACAGCTCTCAATATACTCATCTAAGATAACATATTATACTATATTAATATAATAACTCCACCTTCTTTCGTCAAAACATTTAATTTAATCCACTCCCAACCTAATACTTTCATGGTAAGATTTAAAGATGAATAAATAATACTTCCATATCCTAATAGACTTATATCATTCCAAATATCCACTCTCCACATCGCGGTCTTCACTATTGAACTTGAAGCACAGCTAATTATAATCTCCCATACAACTTGCACTACTCATCATCATCCAAGTGAACCCAAGAGCAGACACTTTCGGTTTCAAAGATTAAGGTGACGCCAGAGGTCAAGGACAAATTGCTGCCTTCAGGCCCATGTGTCAAATATATATAAATAGTAGTTTCATAACTTGTTTTTCAGTTGATATTTTGCTCTTTACCCAAACAGATCACTGTTTCTTGGCAAGCTAATTACGCAATAATTTCAACATGAGTTCTAAGGACACTACAAACCTTCTAAAGCTTACGGAAGAAAGGAGTAAAGAATATTCATATAAAGCTAAGTCTACATCTATGAAATCGATGCTTTCCAGAAATAAAGAAGAAAGTTTTTCATCCAAAAACGAGTCGACTGTCCCCTACCAACAGGTCGATAAATCAGGATATTCCAACAAAGATTGCAAAAAGTAAAGACGGAGAGATATTATTTGTGAAAATGGTGCACAAGGAACCTTCTAAAGTCATGTTGGTCTAAAGGTATAAGGAATATTCATTATAAGGATCAGTTTTTGAAATCCTGGCTTTCCTGAGTTAAAGAAAAAAGACCTTAGACTTAAACTATAATGTAATTAAAACAAATTATTTCAATAAATGGCATTATAACCATAATACAATTTTTATTTACAATACATATTTTAGACTAGACTAGACTTAATATATTTTCTGCGACACATGTCGCTTAATAGTGATAATTGAAGCAAAAAAATGATTATTGCTCACACCGTGTGTCGCTTTCAGCCAAATTTGTTGTTTGCAGATGAAGTGAACATACTTTCCTTATGTAATCCATTGGGATCACTTTTGATATATATCATGAAGCTTTCTTAATCATATTATGTCATTTTTTTCAAATGTGGTAAGATATCCTACTAGAGTTATATCATTCCAAATACCCACTCTCAACATCGCAGTTCACTATTGAACTTGAAGCATTATCAACTTTTTTTCAACCTTCCTGATACTCATACAACACCATTTCGAGGAGATAAATGTCAAATACCATCCAGCAAAACTTTTAACTCAATACATAACTTACAATACCTACTCTCAACCCACCACCACGATCTTCACTATGGACATGGAGAATTATCACATATCCAGCGAGATTGCTGATTAGGATTTTACTGCTTATTCATAGCTCCCATACAACTTCCACTACTCACCTCAGACAACATATCATACCACATTAATATCATAACACAGCGTTCGTCTATTAAAGCTTTTAATTTAACCCACTCTCAACTTAATGGTAAGTAAACAATGTACCTGTTCATACTATTGGGTATGAAGATAAAATTATCATATTCTTATCAGCTTCATGTGAACTATGATATCGGGGAATCAATCAAATCTCATAACAGTGTGACTGGTTGAGAAATTTTATTGAAAATAAAAAAACAATTCGTCATAAAGACTTTTCAATACAAACTCCTAGATACAAAAAAAAAACATTAATCGCTCAATTTGCCTGCTTTACTCGGCTATATTTGTTTACGCAAGATATCAAATTACCAGCGACCTGGCCACCTTTTCTAATGCTTTAATTTCCATTACTTCTAATGATTTCATGTGTCTTACCATCCCAAGCAGCCGTGATCAATTTTTACACATCGAATATCATAACATGATCACTCTTGTTTATAAAAGACACCTATAGACCACAACTTACGTAATAGTTGTTGTTGTTGTTTTTTTCAGCAAAAGAAATTTGAAAGTATATCTTCCACTACTCATCTAAGACATCATATCCCACAGATTAATATCGGTTGTTGTTGTTTTCAGTTAAAGAAATTGGGAATCTTACATAAATCGCTCAATTTGTTTACTTTACTCGGCTGCTATGCGAATTTGTTTACATTATTCGACTGCGAATTTGTTTACTTTGCTGGACTGTGCGAATTTGTTTATGCAAGGAATAAAATCAGAAGCATTCCACCTGAAGAGCAAAATTACACATTTACTAATTTCCATTACTTATCTAAGTGAACATGTCTACCTACATTCGCCCCAATCAGCTTCGCCTGATCAATTTTTAGATATATGATCATATGGTGCAATCTTGTTTAGAAAAAACACCGACAGATTAATATCATCAAATCTTTAATCCACAACTTAGGTTATAGTTGTTGTTGCTTTTTTGTTTTTGAGCTACTAATATTAATTACACCTGAGAAGGTAAGATCGCTAATATCCTCGAACCATAGTCCGTAGAGGATTTCTGATGAAAATTTTACCCCACTAGTACTAATACTATTGGCATGGACAAAAAATATCCTAGGGCTGGAGAGTGCTGAAAGTAATCTCGTATCCCCAAGCCCGAGATGAACAACATATGTAAGTACCGACTTACTTACTTTTCAATATACGCACCCCCAGGACCCAATAATAATAAGAAAACATCAAGCCAAGGTGATATCATGTTGTGAAATTCGAATGATGCTGATATCTACAACAGCGCTTGAAAACAACAAAACCAAGATGACGTCATGCTGATATCTAGAACTTCCCCGCAAATAACAGAAAACAGCAAAACCAAGGCATGCTAGTAGTTCCGGCTAATGCCGCTAGGTAACCTTACTCAAGAAATGGCAAGCCCGTAGAGGATTTCTGATGAGAATTTCGTCCCCCTCCCACCCTACACCACCTAGAATCCATTGGCATGAACAAAAATAACTTATACGCTAATATCTCGAAAACCAGAGCCCGTAGGGGATTTCTGATGAAAATTTCATTACCCCCCCCCCCCTCCCTATCCTATACTATAATACCCCCTCACAAACCACCCATCTAGAATCCATTGGCATGAATAAAAATTTCCTACCGTTAACTTTAATTATTACTAATATTAGTTCAAAACCAAAAGCCTACATTTAGGCGCACCACATATCTATCCAAGAACACCGTAGTACCGACTAATGCCGCTAGGGCGCAGTCAAGACCAAATCCATCAATAAAGCTTCCCACCCCCTTCACAAATATATAGAACTGAAAGTGATCTCGTATCCCAAAACTCGAGATGAAAAACTTAGAGGCTACGAGTCTGAGATGAAAAATAAGCGAACTCCAGAAACAAAATTGAAATCCTATGCTATTTCCCTATGCTGGAGAGAGCTAAAAGTGGTCTCGTATCCCCCAAAGTGGTCTCGTATCCCCAAGATTCGAGATGAAAAATAAGCGAACTTCAGGAACAAAATCGAAATCCTATGCTATTTCCCTATGCTGGAGAGTGCTAAAAGTGGTCTCGTATCCCCCAAAGTGGTCTCGTATCCCCAACATCCAAGACATAAACCAGGACATCCAAGACACAAACCCACATTTAGTATGGATTTACACCACCTAGCGACGGTGGCGCCATCTGTGGCGAAATCCTGGAGGCTCAAAAAAGTGAGCCAGAATGAACATAGCTTATCTACTCTTATTGTACAACCTTTTTAAGCTGCTTTCAATAGCGGTCATAAGTGCCCTTTTATCGACTTCAAACCCGAGATTGATTTCACTCATGATACATACGAAACAAGGTGTCATTTATCACCGCAATTCGTTTAATTGTCACTCACTTATAATTGTATGTGTCTATATGACAATGTGTCTCTATCACAATCACATAACTTAACACTTTAGATCAGGGGTCTCCAAACTTTCTAATCTAAGGGCCACACTGATTCCTCCACTAAGTCCAAGGGGCCAAGACCCAGCTAGCTTATCATACTAACATGCTGTAGTTTTGAATTACACCCAATTTTTCGTTTTGGGACCTGCGACTGGTGAGTTTTCCACCCCCTTCTTTTAGCGAGTATAGCTACAGCATATTATGGAAAAGTCCTACACTGTCTGATTGCTTGTCAGGAAGACTCGAGTATTCTCGACTATCGAGGAAAAATGCCAAGAGTTGGGCAGTTTCAAAGTTTGAATTTGGAGCAACAAGTGCTATCTGAAAAGCAAACTAGTGTGTTTTGTGATTTTAGTTTTTGAGGCTTAGTGAAAATACACTTTATTTTGATTTAAAATCACCTGCGTTTTTTGTGGATTTGCATAAATATGGTTAGTGCAGAATAAATAATTAAACAAGCATGAGGACATCAATATTTTGTAATCGAGTCATGTGTATAATTTGCAACATTCTGAGAATTACTCCAAATTTACAGGAAGCCTATACAATTAGAAAAATAAGAATCTTTGAAACGCAGATTGAAATCTCAGCAAATGTTTTTTAAGAAAGTACATGCTGAACAAGAAGCAGCAACTCGTGCTAGTTTCTGCATGGCTTATTCAACAGTGAAACATGGAAAACAATTTACTGACGGCGAATCAATCAAGGATTGCTTGATTGCAGCAGCAAAAGAAATGTGTCCAGAAAAAGCTAATTTGTTTCAAACCATTAATTTGTTAGCAAACACTGTGGCTTGAGATGATATTACTGATAATATATATTAACTCAATTGACCATCATTGATGGTGCATCAAAACCATTAATCGTACATTGCATCATTCATCAACAGTATTAGTGCGGAAAATGCATAGATATGTCAGAAGTTTTAAAGCCAGTCATGTTAGCTGTAGCTGTTATCAGATCACATGCGTTCAATCATCCTCAATTCTAACAGTATATTGAAGAGATTGGAGAAAATAACCAGCCATATTATACTGCAGTATGCTGACTTAGCTGTGAAGCTCTGATGCGATTTTTGAGCTCAGAACAATAATCGTCATTTGGCTAGTTCCAAAACAATGAGTGGTTACGGAAGCTATCATTTTATACAGATTTGATTTAATTTAAAATTACAAGAAGAAAACCAGCTTTTGCCTGATTTATACACTCATAATAAGTCCTTTCGACAAAAAATTTTAATCTTAATTGAACATAAAATGTGTCACACATTTTGATACCTACATGTCAAAAAACTGAAACTCCCTTTCCAGTAGATTTCACAAGTGAAGCTTTGGTTGCTTTGAATATAAATTTTGAGTATCGTTTTTCAGATTTTGATGAAATTGCAAACGATATCAAGATTTTGCAAAATACTTTTAACGTCGATATAGAAACCCTTGCCCCGGAAATGATTGATTTGCAGGGTAGAGATCAAATCATGCAGTCATCATTGCTGGAATTTTACTACTTATCTGTGTAAAAAACATTCTCCAAAATGAAATATACAAAAGTTATTTACAGATCCAAATTGAGTGATGAACATTAGAAATCACTGCTTGAAAATTTTCATTAGTAAATTTGATCATGATTATAATGTTTAATTGCATTATGTGAATTACCTACTATGTATGTAACTTAATGTAAGTACATAAATTGTTAGGATAAATTTCATATTATTAATTACAATTAAAAGTATCCGATTTCATTATATATGGCAGTTAATATGTTTCTTAGTTGGTCGTTAAATAAAAACATCTGATTTTGTGTGACTAACTACCATTGTAAAATTTATCAAAATAAATTACGACGGGCCGGATTCTTGGTGCTCGCGGGCTGCTGTTGGCCCGCGGGCCGTAGTTTGGAGACCCCTGCTTTAGATGATTCAATAGCATGTGTCTCTATCACTTTAATATATACTAACAATATATGTGACTGTATCTGGTTATCGCACACTACACGGGCGCACGCCGGCCGTCGGCAAAAACTGTGTGTGTGAACGATTATTTGGAAATTACATTTCTGAATAAGATGTTGTCACTTTGGCTATACCACTGACTATGAGCGAATGAAAGAAAATCGAAAATCGAACAACTCATCAAAATCCAATCCATCCATCCAAGCAGTGTTTTTTCCTTTCTTCAACTCACTTAAGACCCTCAGAGAAAACAGAGAACGAAGAAACTCCTCTGTACTTAGACAATTGCTGCAATTATACCTACAATTTAAGAAATAAGCAACTATTTTAATTACTTCCCTCTGTCTATCTATATCTCCCTTACGCTCTCCCCTTCTCACACAGTATCACTCTTTCTCTGTTTCTATATCTCTCTCTCTCTCTCTTTCTCTCTCTCTCTCTCGCAGAATATATTTGAAAGCATATTTTTGCCATATTGTAAAAATTTTGGGAGTGAAGCCATCTCAGCTATACAGACAACATACATCAATCCGTTAGTAAGCGATTATCACCTTGATGTGCCTATTAATTTTTAAAAAACAAAACTTCAATCAAATATTTGAAGCACCATTTACAAACAAGACAACAAAAAAATGATAAAAACCGGCAAATAACCACGTGGAAAGTGCTTCCTACCAGAGTAGCAACTATCATAATATATGGAGAGGATGAAATTAAAAATAATTTAATTATAAAAAGAAAAGAAAGGAGGTAAAGCAAAATTTTTATACAGTACGCCTTAGGTAAGATTGCATAGGGATATACCCTCGTATCACTTACATACATACATATTAATTACTAAGCACTTGCTTAACAAATTCTTTTCCAAAGCCCTACTTTTGATATTACAGAGTTACTGCTCCTTTTATTCATTTGAAAAACACTTTAATTTTTTTACTCAAGCACCGCATTGTGGTAATGAGTAGAAAAACCCTTTTTGTTATCTGATTACCCTTCAAAGAATTGTGGTACTTTAGCAGCTAAAGCAAAAGCAAGGGTAAACATGTTCAAGGACATGCACTTTAACTCTTACAATTTAATTAAGGAAATTCCTGTTCTTTTTAAGTATAGAAGAAAAAATATATATACATATTCAGGGTAAACAGAAAACGTCCTGAATTTATCCAACGTTTCCTTAGCTACCACCTGTACATGTAAATTGGAGAGTTATTTTTATGACAATTTTATGTTCAAATGTAAAAAGTAGTTTGAAACCTCAGACTTTCGTATTGTGAAATGGTTAGCATTGGAATGGCCTTCAACAGGAATGTAATTATCGTAATTAGTTTAAGTTGCAGGATTTACATTATCATTCTCGATTTAATTTGCTACAATTAGTTAGAATTACGTTTTGCATGTGTACCATATATTGGAAGAAATAAAGCAAATCAATTGTCGACCAAGCCACATAATACAAGAGAAGAAAGAAAAGAGATAGAGACAATCGGTTTAGCAATTTATGTAGGTAGAAAAATAAAAACAATAAAACTGTTTAAGTTCCTTAATAGAAATTACATCTTATTCAAAAGTAGATGGTGCAACTTAGATACGGTAAGATTTTTCATAGATAGATGAATTATAATATTGAAAGCAGGTTAGATCCCCTCAGGACTACTACAATATCTTTTCTATAAGATAGTGCTGAAAAGTTATTGTTTTTACTTTAGTTACAAGTTAAGACAAGAACCTAAGAAATATAGTCTCTAAAGTGAAATGTCCTGGGGCCGGATTCTGTACCTCGGAGAATTTGGGAGTTTTTTAGATGAGACTTTTCGTTTTCCCCGATTAAAACTCCCTAACTCTCCATTCGAGATTCTATGACATACTTGGGGAGTTAAGGAAAGCGTGAGAAGTATCAAAATATTGAAAGACGGCTAACTCTGTGTGGGGGGGGGGGTGGTCGTAGAGCATTGGGGTTTTTTCCTACGGATTTAGGGTCTAGAGTATATGTATAGGTGAACGATTTCTGGGGAATGGGGTCGTACCACCTCCATTGGGGGTTGTCCAAAATACGTCATGTTTGGTATTAAATTAAAGAGAGAGAAGTGCGTAATCGATTGGTGTAGTTTTTTTTCTATCATTTTAACTTCATAACTGACTTTTTACCGCCGAAAGACGGATATTTTGCACTTGGGTCATATACACCCCTGATCCTATATTTTGCATATATTTTTTCCGTTCTTTGTTTCCAATCCATTAGTGCTCTGTTGTGAACATTTTTCTCATTTTTCCACGACTTACTACATAATGATGTGTTGAAAATATATGCATTTTTGTACTAAAAAACGGCAATTTTTTTATCTTAAGAAGGACTGATTCACTTTTGTTGCAGTTATCTCGAAAACCATATATTGGACTGAAAAACTAATTACTTACCTAATTAGGGGACAAAATGTAGATGCGATTTCATCCTACATAAAAGCATGCACATTTAAAATTTTTACAGGATATCTTCTGTACTTGAAGACGACCAAATCGACCATTTTCGCGTAATTTAAAATTTTTAGCGGGTACCTTGAGATACCAAAATCCTTATTCCTCTGTAAGTATTGAAAGGATTTCCATAATTTGTTTTTACAAACATAGCCAGGATTTGCAGTGAGTCCATAATTTGGAAAGTCCTAGGTACCTAGGTACCTTCAGAAAACACAACAAAAATAGCGAATGCTGTCAGTTGAGAAATATTCTTCTTACTTCTCCACAAATAACCCAGCCGAGAGTTTTGTCGGGTGGAATAGAGAGTTTAATAATTCTCAATTCAAATTGCCCTAGTTACGGAATTCCGAGTGGAGAGTTAAGTGTTAAAAGAACTCTCATCTCCACAACTCCACAACTCTCCGAGTTAGTGAATCCGGCCCCTGATCACACCTTTGAGCTTTCGTTTACAAACGTAGCTATATATGTATATTCATTATAAGATCCATAGTCAGATACTCTTTACTCGCTTTGTACCCCAAAGCAAAACAAAATCCAACTTAGCTTACAAAAAATACCAATGGCTTGCATATCTAGCAGTAACTGGTAACATGCATACCTGCTTGACTGCAGTCGTAGAGGCTATACTAGGCATGCTTCCACTCTAGCTGTATGTAAAGAAGGAAGCCAATCTCAGCGTAATAAGACTTCAGCAGGCAAATTTCCTTAGCACATGCAAGCTATCTGGTCGGCCAATTGAAGTCCATGAAGAATTCCTACAGGATCCGATGGTCAAACCCATTTCAGACGTTATGTCGAAATGTTACAATTTCGAAAGTGGAATTCTGGTGACTTACCCTTTTGAAATAGATCTTTTAAATGATATACAAATGGATCCAAAATGGAAGGTAAAGCAGATGTGGACATATATATGGCGAATTACCACTGTGTGCCCTCATACAATTTTCCAGACAGAGATCCCCAATAGTTCTACTTAGCGCTCGCAAACTCATTAATAAATATATGTGGAGCAAAAATATTGTTACATGCAATAGAAAAAGACGAGTGACATCTAGTGGTTCGGATATAAACATCTTTCGGAGAAGCGTCATTTATTGGCTCGGACAGTAAACAACTTAAGGTTCGGAGAATCGATAATTCTAAAATGGATCTTTCGGGAACAATCTGTTGAGTATAAATACAGCTCTTGTCACCGCCATGTGGCGAGTCTTATTTCAGACAGTGAAGTGACTGTAGTGAACTTTTTGGATTTCTGTAATTGGAAGTACAGTATCAGTGATAATTAAAGTATAGTCGTTTGTGATTATTAGTGAATTTGTAAAAGTAAAGAGCCTAGACTTTATTTATTGTCCCTAAGCCCTTTTTTGGCCACTCAAAAACCACATTTCGACACAAGTCAGGCTTTTGTGGTTAGTTTGTGGTTTTCTATTAAGCATGTGATTACGGGTTCAAATTTCGCCGTTACGAGTAGGACAAAAAGAGCTAATGAACTGATGCTTTCTTAACTATAAAATACTGGTAATACTTGTCAAAACATTACTTTAAACTCATTATACATTTAGACCTTTTCATATTGCTATCGATAATAATATAGCTACCGATATTGTAAAAGAAAGGTTTATTCTGATAAAAGTCATCGAAAAGTAAGAAAAATTCTTCGATTTGGAATATACATTTTTGAAAGAGAAGTTCCAAAACACATTTGTTCGAGTTCGAATATCCAACTAATCAAAATTGCGTTTGAAGGATCCATCCATTTTTTTTTGTTGATAATAAATTTTTTTGAATATAAATCGGTTGTGTTAGATAAAGAAAAAGAGTGCTGCCACAGATATCTAGGCTCTTTTACTTAGATCTCCAGCGAGACTATTGTGCCCCTTAACTATATGTCATATCCTTCTTTGAAACTCTTCATCCTATTTTCCTAAGGAATCTCAAGATATATCTGAGCTCTTTACTTTGCATCACCCCAAGATTTGAAAAAAAAGTAGCTACCAAATAGCCTACCTCTTTTATTCATCAGAGCGGGTCATTTGCAAGGTGGACAGATTCAATTTCTTCTGAATGCTTACGAATTCTGCAAAAATCGTTCGCCGCTGTTCCGTTTCTACTTACGTTGTCTCCTATGGTCCATTTAATTGTAATAACTCAAAGTAGATTGCTGCTCTTAGTTCTAAAGGAGTCTTTTGTCCTCTTTTCATATTAAAATTGTTCATATTCAGACGACAGGGATCTCTCTAACTGTATTTATATAATAGGCTTACATAATAATATACATGCATGCAATAAAATCACAGATATTAGTTTTAGTAACCTATTCTGTGTTGTAATTCTCTTCTGATAATATGTGATAGCTATTTGGATTATTTTCGAGACTATTAGACATATACAGAGAGCTGCCGAATAAACCTTGAAAAAAAAAATACATATTTTCTAATAAACGTTCAAGTAAATTTCACATGCAACTCCAATAAATTAATTTTCAAAAAATATAGGCTGCTAATTACCATAACAAACATTCACTACCTCCTTTTCTCTTTCTTTTTATAGGCATAATATTTCAATTTTATTAGGGGCTAAAGGCATCCTTACACTCCTACTGAGTTGAAAGACATTTCCGAAATAAATTAGCGAAAATGAAAACCTTTCTTAATTTGCTTTGTTCCACCACCGTACGATCTCATAACGAGCCATTAGGAATTTTATCAAATTTCTCCTTAAGAGATGTACAAAATCTAATTAATTCGTGGCTGATATCAAGGTCGCCAGAATGTTTTTATTGAAATAATTTTGGACGACTAATAAAAAATTGAATTTTACTAGTGAAACCAGAGAGAGAAAAGCCAGGGCAATAATTTAAAAAAAATAAATTTTGGAAAACTCTTCAGGTGTCTGTAACACAGACAGTTGGGGAGTTTGAGAGATGTGAATTTTCGTTTTCCCTGTTCAATACTCTCTAACTCCCCATTCCCGATTCTCTAACATACTTCGGATGTTAGGGAATACGTGGGAAATGTCGCAATATTGAAGGATGGCTAACTCTCTCTAGGAGGGTTGTAAACATAGGAGATTTTTCCTATGGATTTACAGTCTAGAGTACAAAAATATAGGTGAGCAATTTGTGGGGATGGGCTTTTGGAGTTGTGGGATCGTACCACTCCTCATTAGTGGTTGTCCAGAATAAGTCATATTTGATATCAAATTAAAGAAGGAGCGGCGGGTAATCGAATGATATAGTTTTTTTGTTTTTTTAATTTCAACCTCATAACTGAATTTTTACCACCGAAAGACCGAGATTTTGTCCTTGGATATATTTCTTACGTTCTTTGTTTCACATCTATCAGTATTCTTTTGTGAACATTTTTCTTTCACCAGTTTTTTATAATGATGAGTTGAAAATATGTCCATTGTTGTACCAAAAAAATAAAAAGGACTGACTCACTTCTTTGCAGTTTATCCGAATCAAAAACTAATTTATTATCTAATTAGGAGATGAAATGTAGTTGCGATTTCATCCTACATACAACCCTTAACGTGCATATTTAAAATTTTTACAGCATCACTTCTGTACTGGAAGATGGTCAAATTGATCCTTTTCTCATGATTTAAATTTTTTACCGAGTATCTTGAGACACCAAAATCCTTATTTCTCTGTAAGAATTGCAAGGATTCCCATAATTTGTTTTTGTACATATAACCAGGATATGTGGTGAATCTATAATTTAATTTAAAATTTCCTAGGTATCTACCTTCACAAAATACAAGAAAAACAAACAATACTGTCAGTTAAGAAATATTCTTCATACTTCTCCACAACCAAAACAGCCCAGAGTTTTGTCAAGTGGAATTGAGGGTTTGCTAATTCTCAATATAAATTGTCCGAGTTACAGAATTGGAGAGTTAAGTGTCAAAAGAACTCTGATCTACATAGATCTTCAACTCTCCGTGTTAGCGAATTCGGCCCCAGATACCAACAAATTCAAATAAAAAAATGAGTCTAATTTTAAATAGCACCCCACGTTTTTAAGGGAGCAGTTATATGATGTAACCAACATAAGTAAAAGAAACAACACCATGGAGACTTATTCTGGAAGGCGAAGCTACGTATGTATTAGAAGAGAATTTTTCCTGTATAAAATCCGTAAAGAATTTAAAAATTATTCACAGCTTTGACAAATAGTCCTTCGCTTACTTCAATTCCCAAACCTTTTCGCTTATTCTCAAATCATTAATAATTTACAATTGCCTTTTTTTTTTTGAAAACTTGAACACGACAATGGTAGATGAATGTGATTGATTTTCGTGATTTTCTCTTAAATTCTCAAAAGATTATCCTCCTAATATCATGCCTTTTTCCAGAAAAAGTCATACATTCGTTTTGATTAATAAAATATTCAACATGCAAGGAAAAAATGACAAGAAACCTCTGCAAGTAATGTCTTCACACACATTTAACGCATGGCATATCTTGAAAATTTCAGCAAAAATCGATGTTAAGAGGAAAAGAGTTTTTTTTTTAAGCATCCCTCAGCGAAAAAAAAATTTTGTGAACCAAACTGCGATGTGGAATTTACATTCAATCCTGGAAACCCATATCCTAATGGAAGCATATTTCAGCAGTATTCAATGACTATAAAGGATGTTTTTTTCCCCCACATTTGTGACTTATTTGGGTACCATAAAAGGACAATAAGTTGTTGTGCCTCACTGAAATGGATGTCGGATTGTATTTTGGTTTCCACAGCTGAATTCACAGTTGTAACATTTTTCATTTAACCAAATTGAAGGGATTTTTTCTACATGATCAAAAACAAAATTGAATTTCAATAGAAGGAAAATTAATTGAGGCTTGCTATTATCCCTGTTCGAGGGCCTCTATGATATCGAAGGGATCTAATTTTGTATACAATGATAGTCATTAATGCCAGTGCAGAATACAGCTACTGGGAGTAATCTAAAATAAGGCGGCCGGTATCTCCTCTTACTGAAGGCTTTCACTCTCGTCACTATGTCACATCGGAGGAAGAATGCGAATTTTTCGATGGGCCTTCTTGAAATTGATTAGGTTTATATAGTACAAATCGATCTCCATATCAGAGGGGCGGTAATAGTTAACCAACAGCAACTGTATCCAACAACTACTGTCGAAGTAGCGCTTAATGAAGTCATACGCTTGAGGGCGGGTGGCCAAAGTAAGCTAAAAACATGTGTCATTGAAAAGAAAAACTGAATCTTAATATTTATCTACGGCGGTTGCTTTTTTCCCAAGCATTTAATAATTTAATATAGAAAATGACTTCCATCCGTTACTGTATCTTCAAAGTTGTCAAGTCCCGTAGGGGGCAATATTTATAAATATAAATGACAAATATTTTGGTTTTATATCAAACCGGATTTTTAAATAGAGTACATAAAAGAACTTTAGCCGAAATCAGTTCAACCAAAATAATTTCATTTTACTTTTAATCAAAACTGTCTAACAGCACCGCAACAAAATGAAATCAAAGCTGTTGTTTTTTTAATAAATCACCTTTGGCAATTGTCAACATTCAAGATTTAAAAATGAAATTTTTCTTTTGACATTTTTGTTAATTTATTTATGTTACAATAAATGTGTTCCTCATGCTGTCAAGTAGTTGTCAGGATTTCGTATTTAATTATAACCGGAGATGAAAAGGGTCTATTGTACTCTGGCAATTGTTTCCATCGGTCTGTTCTAGAAACTGTCCCATACTCTGTGGAGCTTGGGGACATATTCTTTTTTTTTCGCTTGCGAAATGAAAAGTCTCTGGACTTTTGTAAAAAACTTTCCCTGTGTTTCATTTCATTTCAAGCTTTTAATTAAGTTGAATTTGATTTTGTTTTTGTTTAGTGACAGTTTAAAAGACTTTTGCCTAATTGATGTGAGAGCAGTTTGGTATTAAGTTTGGTATAAAAAGCATAAGTAAAGTAGTTCTAATTTAATTGAAGGGTTAATGCTCTGGTTGATGTCCATTTTAGATTTCATAAAATAGTAATCGATGCTAGGACAAAATTCGACCAAAAAATAAAGTATTGAAGATTTTATGTGTACAAAATAACTGAGTTAACTTGTGAGTGAATCACATTGAAGTAGGGTCATTTCATAACAAACCGATCAAAAATCATATAAAAGTGTCACATGACCATCACAAATGTTTATGAAATTTTGCATACTTGGAGGGTTTGTGAACGTTGGAAGTAGTTTCTGTTGTCGGAAAATGGATTAACAAACCTGGAAACAAAATCTGACTAGCTCAGATAAATCGGGAAGGTGTCCTTCCCACATTTTGAAGCTCCTTTTATTTTTGCTTGCATAGCATCACAGGCGATCATCCCAACTATATGCAGATCTCAACAGCGTTACACGGTTGGTGAATTTTTTAGCTGTCAATGAATCCTCGTCATATGGGTCAAACTCTGGAACCATTTCCATAATATTTCGCACACTATTCATCGTCGATAACGTTGGACTCACACATGAGCCGACCCTAGTGAAATTGCTCACAGTTTTACCTTGTCTTCTGCCCCGCCGCAAGGGGCATTTTTTATGTAAACCAATACTAATTTGACTGAAAACTATGAAGGTGTTTGCAGTTCATAAAGAAACATATAGAAAATTAAGGCCCGATGAGCTTCCTGATGAGCATTCATTAAAACTCATCGAAGGGCTCATTGGATAGCATGAAACAACTCCCTATATACTAAACCAGCAATAAATAAATATTTATTATTGTCATCACCTTGTCAGAATACATTTCTACTAGGAAAATTTGAATTAATTTTTGTGATTTATTTATTTTAGTTTTTAAATTATTTATTTTAAATTAATTTTTTGATTTGTTTTCCGCGGAAAAACTGTCGCCGGTATGCTGAACAAGACGTTATGCCCAAATCCTTACGCCTCAGCGTCTTATAGTTTGAATTCAGAAAAAAATATGAAATCAGTTGTAAATGCAGATTATCATTTATGAATTCATCATGACACTCAGTGACATGCTCCTTAATAAACTCATCGTGACAATCAGTGCTACGCTCATTAATAAGTTCATCGTGACACTCATTGACATGATCATTAATAAGTTCATCGTTACCCTCATTGACATACTCATTAATAAGCTCATCGTAACGCTCATTATGTACTCATCGAAGTGCTCATCTAATATTGTAAAATGTACAAAAGAGAAGCACAGCATACATTTCTAAATAAATGAAAGAGATGCAATTCTCATGCACACTATCTGTGATTAAGTAAATAAATGAGTTTTTTCCCGGATTTGATTCAAACGCGAATAAATTTCATTAGTACGTTCATCTGATTGCTCATGAGGAGCTCATGGATGAGCTCATCATGATATGTCTACCAGGGGATATTCGATTGAATAGAAGTTTGCGTCATACAAGGTGATGGTATAAAATTAAGATTCGTTACAGTGACGCAGGATGTATTTTAATATCCTATCGATACATCGGACTGCGCAGCACTGAAACTGGGTTCCACTTCGATGCACTTATTATCAACTGAAAGCTCTAAAGATGAAGATGAACCACTACAGGGTATTCGTTGCTTGATATCATGCGAATCCGTGATTATGTGAATTTAAATCGCCCGTGGTTCATTCGTTCGATCAACCCCAGTTTTCATTCCCATAAACTCTTTTAAAGCTTTTTCCAGCATTTCCTTAAGTACATTCAGCTCATGCGTCAGTTTTTCGATTCTATCGTCGACATCTCTATTCTTTTCGCTATCGTCTAATTCCACATCATCATATCCAACACAGAAGCCAAACGGAAAACCAACTCGGGCTTAATTCCTCCTGTTTTTTGGCTAAGCTCCGTCAATCGTCGTTTAATCTCCGTAATCATTAGCGTTTCAATTTGTACCCTATCCATGTTTTTTTTTATCTTGTTTATACATTGTTTGTTGTTGCCTATTCGATAGTAGAAAAATATATTTAAAAAGTCATACAAGAAATAAGTTAGTAAAATATTTTTACCTCTATATTTATTTTGCAAATTAAGAAATGAACTGCAGACTGCTGTGCAGAATAGAATTCGATGGAGTACTGCCTATTGTAATGTAAAAGTGGTTACCCTTAAAGAATTGAATTGTCTCGCAATTGCTTCTCTGGGTTATATATTTTGCAATAACTGATCAGCACTTAACGGTAACCACTTTTACATTACACTATGTATTTCTCTAAGTTATGGAACATTATGTAATTGCACGCCACAAACGGTCGTTATTACATGTCATGATAAGTAACCTAAAGAACTTTATTACTAAATCCACTAATTAAAATTTCTTTTACAGGATTTTTTTTATATAAAGATATTGAATTTTGTAATTTTCCATTCGTTTTTTAAAATAATGTAAAAAAGTGCCTATATGGTCATCAATTACATGACACTTGTAATCGGTATCATTTTAAAGCAAATTGAAAAGTGAAGCTATTTCTCAGATATTTCTGTGGCTCTCAAGTTGTATGCACTCCAAAGAAACTTTCGCAGTAGTTGAGAAAAATAAACAAGAAAAACTCTGATTGAGAACACTTGAGTTTGTGGTAGTTAGGTATACATTGCAATTTACAATCTTAAGCTAAGTTTTATTTTTACTTGAAGTTCAAAGAATGTCAGGTTAGCTTAAGTACCGAAAAATGTTACTTGTAAATTGTTAGGTAATAAAACTTTAGTAGTTCAAGAGTGGAAAAACTTTCGAAAAGTAAAAGTTTATAATGAAACAAATCTAGTTCAATTGATTCAAATGGTTTAGAAAATATAATTGAAGACAAAAAGTACCCTGTTGAAAACTAGAGTGTGTAATATGAAAAAAGAAAGTGTAATAATTTTTTCATGTTTTGCCCCGATCGTACATTTCCCCTGTCTTGAATTTCTTTTAATGACTTAGTCTTAATTTTGTACAGTTCACTTTATTTTTTAAAAAATCGTAAAAGTTCTTCTTGTGTTAAAACATTTGTAACAAATCCATATGACTGATAAGTTTTGATTTCTTTCTGTCACACTTGCGAAATTTAGAAGTCAGTCCTTTCATTCCCTCATATGTTTCATATATTCCTTCAAACTCTGATTTGTGACCATACACAACTTAGTTTCAGCATCTCTTCTCAATAAGTATTTTGTAATTTTAGCCAAAGGTCTTGATTTTTATGTAACAACATATGTCTCTTAATAGCTACAAAAGTACTCTATTGAAATGATTGATTTCATTGAAGCACCTAACATTTCTATAATACGTTTCATAATTTCCTAATTTTTTCGTCAATCGGCAGTAAATGAAAAGCAAATAAGACTTTTTGTATAGATATTTTCTTTTTTTGGTGTACCACTGGGCTCAATTTTGGGACCTTTCTTATTTTGTTTGTAAATTACTTACTATCTTGGAATGATGGAATAGTATTGAAAACTATATTTATGTGAAAAAGCAACAATTTCGTTGTTTATGTCTTGCGCTGATCAAACGTTAAATATGTCTATATCATATTGTCCTTCTTTTCAGCCTAGTAATCCGAAATGATTTAAGAACAATAAACAGCAAAAGTAACTTTTATTGAAGTTATCCAGGATTCCCTAGCCTCCCCTAGCTAAGATTTGAACCTTGAAAAAATATTAGCGACATCATCGACAGTCATCCTACCATCAGAAAAATCGACTCATATCCATTTATGTATATTATGAGGCTATGTCGCAAGATTTGGAAATCGACATCACATCTTGTCAATCTACACTGGGTTCCAGGATATATGAAAATAAAAAGGAACAAATCGTCTAACAAGAACTGGTTCGACAGAATTCCTATACAAAATATGTGACGATATTTCTAGAGTCATTTTGGTCGGACCATTGGCTGTTCGGAAAGCTTATAAATATTTAGTTTAGGTAATCCCTTTAATTTATACTTAGTAACACCGAACCTGGAAGGAACTTAACGAAGAGGACTGTTCTCGTTATTTCTTATCTAAATTTACGGCAGTCGCTAGTGGCATGCATTTTATTCTAGGTACCTGCTTTTTCGATGATGATGATGGAGAGAAAGGAACGCTAATTTAATATTTGCTCTTTTTTATTCGAACTGAGTTACTAGATTTTTCGTACCTTAGATCAGCTCCAATTGGATAGGGTTATATTTGATTGGAAAACGAGTTTCACTGTTCGTCTCACATAATTACCACCTATAATTCGTAGAAGAAAAGTTTTCTCTGCATATTTTTAAGGTGAGGTAGGAACCCCCAGCGGAGCAGTGTTCCCTATACCGAATGTAGCATGGGTCACACACAGCTACTATATTTCGCACATATTTTTGCAGTTCTTTCTTCCAAGGCCATTAGTGCTCTGCTCTGAATATACTTCTTATAAGACATCATATTCCACGACACACCAATTCCGCGAAATCACGATAAGTTGAAAAGTCCACTTTTTGTTGTTGTTAATTAAAAACGCTCAGAGTATCATAATGCATCGTTTAAGACATCTATCATGTCTGGAGGTGTTGGGCCTAAAGTTGTATGAAAAGTGGCCATTCCCCTTCGAATAATATAATAATTATCATCAGGTGGGAGAGATTTTGTTACTAGTACTGAAGTAGTGAAGTATTCACACAACCTCTGATTCCCACAAATTCTGTATTGCCTTAAATTGGACCTTGTTCTTTTTTGAATTTTTTTTTAGGACTAATATTTGTAAATTTCTTAATCTATAAATAAGAAATTAAAAAAAAAAAACAATTCATGTAACTTTTCGGATTTCACCTTGTATGTCTAAATTTTGGAAGTATTCTTCAGTCTTAAACCTTTTTTTTTTTTGTATTTTCCGAAGAAGTATTTTTTAAGCGCCCGAATTTTGAAGAGTCCCAAAAATTGAAACAAATTTTTATTGACCTACTTTATATGACAATGCTAGTTTACTCCTAAAGTTATTCTAAAGTGGCTTATAATTAGACAGAGACCTTAATGCTCTTTACCCTAATTTCTACTTAAATTTATCAGCTTAGTTATCTGAAGGAAAATTTTATATAAAATCTATTCTAAATTTAGCTATGAGAAAAAGGCCATCGAAAAAAACTCATAAGACCTGTCTTAAAACTAAGAGGAAGAGTTCCAAAAATCCACGGCGTGATAATTAATATACGCTTGACGAATAGAGGTATATGCTTGTCAAGTATATGAACTGCCAGATAATTCGTTGTTAATATTATTTTAACTTCTTTGAGTTCTGTGCAGATTTCCAACATTTATAAATGAAGTTTTGTTCCTATTAAAACTGTGAGATCGTTCGCCATTGACAACAGGTTACCATACTTGTTTAAAATAAAGTAAAGCAAATCCTGGACGTCACTTACCCTAATAATCCCATAATCACTTCTTACAACAAAAAACACTACATTCAATAACTTCCACCCATACCAAGGAGCTTAACTTGTAGGCAAGATTTTATTGAGTACTTCTCTAACAGCCATTTGTTTGTTGTTTCGTACACAAAGTGTCTACAATCTGACAACTTAATGTTCTGTGAAAATACTCATCAAGACCGCATAGTTGATGTTTTCCGGAAGGCTACTGTCAATTTTTAACAAAAGTAAGAACTTAATTCCTTTGCCCCCGAAGACAATTGCCTCACTTACAATATTATCTATTTCAAGAGAATATCCTTAAACCCTAAAAGCTATACCCTTTTCTCTATGAACGCGAGTAAAAAAGGTCAAAAGTATCCTTCCGAGATGAGGGTCATGACGTTAGTAATGTCATTGTTATCACTGAAAAGATTTCTCAAGCGAGCAATAATATAAATACACACACAGAAAATGGTACAAATCTCCAAAGGAAGAGACAGAAAAGGAATTAAACAAAATTATTTATCTGATTACATTCCACACAAAAAGGAAGTTGCAAAGAGATAAATTTCTTTTCGATTGTTTTTTTCTTTTTTCTTTTTTAGGAAAACGTCTACTCGGAAAATGAAAACTGGAAACATTCTGTACACAATCAGTTTTTCCTCTGTCTGCCTCCTTTTTTCTTTAAATGTGAAGTTCCGGTTAGATGTTTCTCCTCTTATGTTTCCGGAAACCCGCACTGGTAAATTTGATGATTTCCTCTTTATTTCATCTTTGAATTTTCTTTCCATTTTCTTTAGAAATCATTGGGAAATGAGAGAATTCTAGTTTTCTGAGCTAAGCTCATGCCTAATTTATCTATTTGGAAGTCGTAAATTTTTCACTCGTTTATGCCCTTTTTTTATCTTTATCGTTGCGGGTGATAAGTATCTCACTAAAAACTTCTTTAAATGGTTGGAATCTTTTTTTCAGTATAGTTGCGCATCTATTTGACATAAATGGCATTGAAATCGATAATTGAATATAGGGAATGAAGATTTCTTTTTAAAAATGAAAGAATTATTTATTCCTCCCGTCAAATAAGTGTAATGATAATTCACAGAAATTTTTAACAAAACGTTTGATGCTTCTGTTTTATTTTTTTCGGTCCACGTTCGCCTTTTTAGGAAGATTAATAACTCATTAGGGAGAATTTTTCGAACATCTAGGGTTACAAACCCCTTATCCAGACATTTGAGTCGTTGGCGAGAAATTCCTACGAATTCTCAGAGTATGTGCTCTGCAGATATCATCTCTTCGTTGCATAATCGGTAGTTATCGTTTGTGGGTTTTCCCATTTTCTTAATCATGAAGAAGTCAGTCATTATGGCAATTGTAACTTTTTACATCCCTTGTAAGAAATGTTAATGAACTTCCTCACGTGCCTATAGTCCAGGAGAGACAATATTTCTTCTAGTAGATGCCTTTTTGAAAGGCCGCAGAAATTTTCAGGTCCTGTAATTGGAAACTCTGCTCCTTTTCGAGCCAAGTAGTCAGCAGTATCATTGCCTTCATGCCTCGCGTGTCTTAGTAGTCACCTAAGGGTTACTTTATTATCTTAATGCCTTTATAAACGCTTGGTAGTCGGAGTTTACTCTTATATGTTTATATGCCGATAGCCTTTTTGTATATTGATTTTAATGCACGTTTCTATGGCGTTTGTACTTTTTGAAACATTCAAAAGATGTCACCTATATAGATTTATTTCGATCTGCTGCGTATGAAAATTGAATATATTCTGCATGCCTGACATTCTATTAGAGTATAGAACAACAGAAAAAGCTCAATTCGTGTTAAATTGTACCAATTTTCAGTTAGTTGGTACATTGAACGTTATTTATAAAGCTTATCTCTGAATTCTTACAAAAAAAAAATACTTTGAAGATACGAAAGAACTCTTAAGTTTTGTCAAGCAAGAAGCCTAACTTTAAAGTTAAGTATAGGTACTTCTGGTCCACCAAATCTCAACCCAGAAAAACTATTTATCGAAATATGTATGTATGTTAAAAGCGTGTTGAGTTGCAACTGAGCCTGCTATGTAATTTTGGTACAAGTGTGACTGCAAAGCTTATTCAAACCGGAATGTGGATATCGTATAAAATTCGTTTACATGAGTGAAACAGAATACCCTCAAAATATCTCGAATTGGTAATGGAATATGTAAAGCAAATAAAATGAAAGTAAACAAAAAAAAAGTAACACGTGGGACTACCGATGATAAATGAATGGCAGCGTGTAGAAATGTCAACTAATTTTCACTCTTATTAGTATAAATCGACTGCTCCTTCATTAATTCTACAACCTGTTTATACCTGAACTCTGCCCTCATATTAGAAAACCTAATCTCAATACAAATATTGCTCCTGGTCGACTTAATGTAGCTCAACAACATTCCTGTTTGTTATATATTCTAAGCTGCGACACGGCTTGAAAAATCAGCCATAAAAAATGGCAGATTCTAATCCAGTCCACATAATTTAAGCTATGTAAATTAGCAAATTGAGGTAAAATATTATTTTTCCTTACTTACGTGAATGATCCAGGAAAGAATCTCTAGAAGAGATCAAAAGAAATCAGCATAGAGTACATTCAAGTTTCGGCTATAGCTAGAATGGCTTTGACTAATAATTTTTAAAAAAACGCTGTACACCAAGTTTCAGCTCTCTACTTCAACACGTTCTCGAGCAGTGCTGAAATGTATAGTGAAACACGAAATTTTTGTATGGCAATCATACGAAGGACTCGCCCTTTTTGTCCCATTTCGAACTTAAATTCATTTTTTTTTTAAACGCGTTTAGAAAATTTCAGCGCTCTAAGTGAACGCGATCTCAAGTTATCGTGCGGCAGACGGACTTGCAAAAATTAAAATCACTTTCAATATTATGCGTGGGTGTTCAACTCATTTTATTCTTCCATAATTATTTCTATGCGTTACTAATGAAACCATATTATTTCATATAGGGTATGCAATGATGGCGGATTTATCTGCGAAAATTAAAACAAAAAACCTATAAAAAGGAAAATGATTATAAAGAAACAAATAACATAGGACGAACTGTGACCGTAAAGTAATAAATCCATATTTTGCACTGTTTTAAAAATTTATTGCCACTTCACAAATAACACCCGAGTAAGCCATCTAAATTCCACAATTTGTCAGACATTCCACACATGCACATGCAACTTTTAATACAAGTGCCCGACCAAAACTAATAACAGCTTAAATTATACTCTCGGAAACTGTTAGAACACAGTTTAAATAGCTTAAATATTGAACGGAGCTCTGCTGAAACTTTTCCAACTTCAAAAATATGAAAATACATAGTAGGTATTAAAAAGCGAGTCTGGCAGCCCTGAGCAAATGATATAATCTTCCATTCGTTTCACCCGTTGACATACCGACTTTCAGGAATAGGCAGACAAAAAGTCGCTTAATTTTATTTCTTTAAAAATGAAGATTAAAGAAAGTATTTGATGTTGTAGGAGATAACCTTCCCAGAATAGAAATAATTTCGAATATAAGTACTTACAATTTGTTGAACTTTTAATACGAATATTAAAGCAAAATTAAAACATGAAATGAAGAAAATTGTCACAGTCACACCCTCGCCTGCAAAAGTTAACCTAATGAAATAGAAAATCACAGTCCATGATATATGTATGTCAGTGGTTTCGCAGAATGTAGCGTCGTTCAGAAAAGTGCTGGATAGTGAAAAGATGCGACAGATTTCGACAGAAAGGTTAGAAAAAGAACAGAAAAGTGATCAAAACATGCTTGAAAAATGAATAAAAAACGAAAATATTATCATTTCTTGCTATATGCTTGATAAGTAAATTAATAAAATAATTTATTTTAGCAATAAATACTTCTTAATAACAATATTATTCAGTAATTATAATTGGTTATAATATTAAAACGAAAACATATACGATTTTGACAAATAGGCGTCGCCACAATAATTTAAATTTTCTTTCAATTCGCTGTATTCTCTTCCTGCACCTTTTTATCTTTTTTTCCTTACAGTTTAATCCTTTGATTTGAGTGCCGTGCGCGTTTTCGTGCTTTTTCAATAATTTGTTAATTTTATGGTGATTTACTTATGGTTTTGTGAGTGAAATATTTTTATGTGTGTTTTCTTCGAATAATGGATACGTTCTTTGCTTTGAAATTTGTCCAAAGGTTAGTAATTTCCTTGTTTAAATTTTTGTTTGCATTTTTAAAACGTTCACTAGCACACAGCCACAGCAGTTCTTTGAAATTTGAGAGCGGCAGTGGTTAAAGAATAATAAATGTGTGCATTAGAGCTATATAGACAACTTCTGTATAGCATTAAAATATTTAACAAAGGTTTTCTGTTTATTTTTATGCTTTTATGAAAAATAGCACTGCACAGAGCGAAATGAATATATATTTTTTTCTTTCATTTTTGTTATTGACGGGCTGTCGTGAATTCTAGTATGATTTGAATCTTGGGAATTTTTTCTGAATTCGCTTCATACAAGTCCCAGATTGTAGTTGGCTAATGATGGCTGTCCTTATACATATATTGAGTGACTTACTTCCCGTTAGCCGTTATATACTTCAAATGTCAGTAGCTCTCAATATTTTTAAGATGGGAATTTTAAAAACTTACATTGTTTTATAACTTTAATTTTGCAGGAGTTATTTTAATTTTAACTAAAGTTATTACATTTATTATATAGGTACATAGGTATGTACAATTAATGTATGGACGATCTCATGTAATTCGATATATATACATAAAATCAATAAACATATGAAATTTTTTTAACATGGTAACTTGAACACCCGTTGAATTAGCTGTGTTATGTGTCTGTCAAGCAATTTTATGAATAAACTTATCGAGATTGTAGCGGTGTACATAGAATTTTACCACATCTTCATAAGATTGCCAAAAAAATTACGTGTATCATTATATAATGGGTAGATATACTAAGCGCCGGCGGTAGTCTTTCCCCTGCTCCTCTCCGTTTTGAAATTGTGGCTCAACAAAGTTAAAGTTTCGAAATTTTAACTCCCTTTAAAATGATCTATCACACTCTGTATGTATACCCAAAATGTATCTAAATCTTTCTGCGTTTTTTGTACGTTTTCTTGAACATGTACATAAATTATAATCATAGGGTTTGATCTACCCATAGGCTTCGTTCGGGTTCCAGACCACATTCGGGACACCCACTAAACAGTAAAGAAAACTATTAGCTTACAATTCCAAAGTTAAGCAGGACGGTAAATGAAATCGTTAAAAAAAAACGTGTTAAGAGAAAACTTCTATATTTCCATTGCAAACAACCTGGCACCAAATGGGATTCTGAGTTTATTTTGTAGCATGCACACATATGACATACCTATTATACACATATTATACATATGTGTATACATGTACTGTGATAGGGTATCAACCTGAAAAATAGTAGGGTAAAAAGTAAAATTCAGTGGTAATCCTTATTTTCCGGATAAACTTTCTTTCGGAATTTTATTGAATTTTTCACACGCAGTACATTTTATCACTTTTCACACTCAATAACACCCACAAACGGACTGGATACTGTAAAAACTGACTGAAAAATATTTGTTTCCTGGGAAAACTTACATTAGTTCAATTGCTTATGTTTAGTGCTTTTCAAATTAATAGATTCTCAGGGAATTGAATTAAGCTCTAAGAAAGTGTTTTGCTTTCTGTACTGTCGTTTCTATGTTATTTTCTATATGTTTCCATTAATTAAAACATTGCTTAACACATTCACGGAAATGAAGTCGAACTTAGTTTATTGTAGGAAATTTTGATAAAAAGGGAGCAGCTTGCTGAGATATGTATGGGAGGAAAAAACTGGCAACATTTTTTAGTTAGAATTAAATTTTGCTCATTTTTGGAATTTTTTAAGTTTTATATAGTATGTATGGCTTGCAAGTATGTTGTGCTACCAGTTTTGAATACATACCTACACTCATCATTTAAAAGTGAACACTTGAAATTTATCGTAAGCCTGAATATTCTGATCATCCTGGACGCAAAATATATTTAAAGAGATTGCTATTTTTATTTTTTGGCATTATTCATTAATGTTGAATTGTAGATAGGTACATAGTATCACTAATCCACTAATTATTTATTAGTTGCTTAGTGGCTGTATTCACAGGAGAAGTGTTAAAATCTTGACAATCTCAAAATATTTGAAGCTAGTGCTCCGATGTGTTTTTTTTTATAATAGCGCAACGTAATCGATAAGTTCAACAAAATATTTCAATTAAGGCTATTATTTAAGAGTAATAAGTACGCAATAATTGTTTTTTTGAATTTTTCCTTCAATGCTCATAAAGTTAAATAATACCTAAAATGTCTTGTCTTTTTTACAGTAAAGTGAATAGCTTGTACAAAAAATCTATTTCAGGGGTAACATCACACTAGGATGTTGGAATAATCGTTTTTTTTTTGCTTAAAAAGTAGTGAACTTTTCTTTTAAAAGTTTCAATTATCGATGTTGCCGCACCGCCTTGGAGCGCGTGCTGAGCTCACCACTATTCACCAGGGTATGCAAATGCTATAATAAACGCAGCAATGTATTGTACAGTTATTGCAAATTAAAATTGAAAAAAAAAAATCAAGTATTTAAGAGCTCGTACAACTTTAAACGCGTTTTTCTCGAACCCACTTTTGTCAAACTGGAAGAACGGATTACTCGAACACATGCATGCAAAGTATCATATTTGAAATTTGATAGTAGCTTCACAATTACAATTACGTACACATTAATTGATTATATGTAAACTTGTTCTTTTATAAACAATTTACTGCTAATATTTTGTAATAAATATCGAGATAATTCTTCAAAACTGCACCTTTTTATCAAAATATGATAAAAAAAAAACCCCTACGTAGTTCCATAGCTAATAATATACATTTGGATAATAATTGTTTTGTGGTGTTTTGTTTCAGGTCTTATACTTTACGAGGAAATCTTTCTTCCGTGAAGCTATTTGTAAAAAAAAACACTTTCTGTCGCCGTCATTTTGTAGGAAAATTATAATAATTTTTTTATACTTTAATATGTGTTAAAAAAACCATCTCAAAAGAAATCCTATTCCTTTTTTCATACTCCCAAAATAAATTGTCAAAGTCAGGCCCTATTTTCTGCCGTTAGAGTCTCAATGTAATAGCTTTAAGTATTAAAAGCAATTGAATAACGTATACTTTAATTTTAATACAAAAAACTGACCAATCAAAATAAGAGTTCATTATAGAATTGCGGGCAAGTGGAAAGTCGCTCACTCAGATAGTAGGCATTACAGCTATCAAAGGAATATACATTAGTAAGACAGAACAGGACAGGACAGAAGAGCATTATTGCTGCTTATAATGAACGTGGACCTGTTACTAGAAAAGCAGGAACTGCAGGCACGCAGAAGGTAACAGATCGTAATGCACGTGCCCTCAAAATGCTTTCAGTAGTAAATAAAAAAAAATAAATAAATTTTCAATTAGCGGTAGAATTCCGAACTTCAAGAAATTCAAATTTGTTGTCACTCGAAATCTATCTAGCGTAGCCCGAAAGTGGTTTGAGTAGCCACACATGAAAAATATACAGAAAACTTAAAATCTGACATAATTATAACCCTATAGAATAATTAACTGAAACTTAGCCTTAAGACAGTTATTTTTCATAATTTATCCGTATAGAGATTATTTACAAATATTTCAGTGCAGTCGAAATTTATGAATTTAGTTTTTTCTTTGATACATTGTTTAAGTAGGATATGATTATAATTAATCACGTCAAAACTTAATCGATTTTTTTTTTGTTCATTTGTTTTAAAAGTGCTAAGTGTTTTAGTGTCAAAGACAAATAATCCCCCGACCTTAGAATTTTCTTATTATATAAATGAGCCCAGAAATATATCGGTCAATACAGTCAACATAAATAATGATACCAAACTTGTACACCGCTGCCAGTGCTCAGAATAAAACCAACATATATTGGAATTATTTTGACCACGTATTTAAAAATTCTCTGGCGTAGCCAGAATATTAGGGGGTATCCCTATAACCAAACCTTGTCCAAAGTAGCCATTTGGCAAGTGGAAACACTGATGTGGAGTGATATTTGAGACAACAAGGACTATTATGTATGCCGTCGAGTGCCAAGGGTAACCGGCGAGTATAAGACGATGAGATTGCTGTGCAGCACGGGTCACTAAAACGAGGATTACACGAAAATCAAGATAAATACAGTAGAAAACCGAAAAACTCAGGAAGAATCCTTTCTTCCGTCTATGGCCAGATTACAGAACTACAGGCTATTTAACAACAAGACAATGTAGCCAGCTTGTCATAATACGCGAACAACAATGGCTTGGCTTGATGAGAAGGAGGTAGCCATAAAGAGGGATTAGCCTTAACCTCAATCCAATTGGAAACTTATGGGATCACATATAGACCGGTCAGTGCAGAATACCCCAATTATTAATTGTAATATATTATATTATAGACGGCTGTAAAAGATGCACTGGTTACAAAGTGCAATTCCTTCAGATATTAATGGCCTTTTACTTGGTGGTTTGTGGTTAATAAGTTGCTCAATTCGGACAACTTGTTTTACTGTTGTTACGTAAATTAATGGTGATATTATGGTATCTAGTGATCGTAACCGAATGCGTTTCTGACAATGCTGCTATATAACCACTGGTCTACCAAGCTCTGAATGAAGTAATATCGTGGTTTGCTTAGGAAAATCTTAACATCTAAAAAGTCAAAACTGCTTCTAAAATAGTTTACCAGGAAAAAGAAGTTTCTAATCTTATTAGTCTCCAATATTCAAATTAAACATCTTGAGAAGTAAAGACACCAAATTGAATTGTGAAAAAATATCCATACAGTCTAGTTTTTTAGGATCCATCTCTGATCTATTCCAGGATTTCTTTCCCTTGTGATATAATGGCGTCTTTCAGCCTTTTAGCATTGATATCACCCATAAAAGTCGGGATGTGTTCTCTGAATGAAATCGAACATTTTATTCGCAAATAGTTATCTCCGTTAGTGAATTCTTCTATTTTTTTTAGTTGGTGCTTAGCGTTGCAATATTGTCAAGTTTCAAAATTTGGTAGTTGTGCTGTAATAAGCTTTCTTGAAACTAATGCGATTATGCACTTAGCTTCGTTGGTGAAGATAATACTAATACCAAAGATAACCTAATAAGAAGATAGGAATCAACCGAACAAAATTAAAAAAAATTTCTGTTTTTTTTAGAATAAAACAAGTACTGTCATATACCTACTTTCGTCTTTACATGAATGGGGGAGTTAAAAACAAAAATCGAGAAAACGTAAATTACCCGAACGACAAAATCTTATTAAATCCCTCAAAATTTTTAATTAATTTCCCATTCCATAACAAAGTTCACACACATTCCATGGTCAAAATCTTGCTTTTTTTTGAAAAGGAAATGTCTTTATTATTACATCGCCCTAGTTCAGAAGCGCTTCACCGGTATATCTCCGCGTGGATATTTATCTAATTAATGCTTATTCTATTGACCTCAAATTATTTTCGAAGAGATTCGATGACCTCAAATTATTTTCGAAGAGATTCAATGGAAAAAATCGTTTCAATTACGGAAGTGTGGAAAAGTTAGTCGTACTTAAGACTGCATAATCCCTGTAGCCAGACAATCAAAAAATGGTTCAGTCTGTTTTGTATATGGATTTCAAACCAATTCATCCAAGTATAAACTGCAGTAAATTATGAATTTCTTAATTACTGCAGCAATGGATTATAGAACTTGAAAAAATAATAACTACACCGTATCCTTTTTCATTTTGAAAACTCATCGCTCATTTGTCACTTTGAAGTCAGTCTGTGGCGTGCATCAATTTCTTCTTCCATTTTTCCATCTCACAGACTTGAAATGAAATTGGGTGCTAGCATATCCATCTTCCGCTCTGTCTATCCGTCAGAAAGCGCATATGTTCTACTTCAGCTTAGGATGAGTTTTATAAAAATAACTCAAATGAGTTTCAGTCAATCTTTCTTCCTTTCCAAGGTGATAACTTATTAACAAAGCTCGGGAGAAATTTATTTACTTACAACAACGTTTCTGTATTTAAGAGAAATCAAGAATACCATGTGCGCTCTACTATTAACGCACGTGATGTGATATGCAGGATTGGGATTTTTAAGACATCGCTTTAAAACATTTACATTTTCCAAAGCTGAAGTTTGTGTCCTATTTCAATGACCAAGCTATTTTTCTCTTCAAAATGAGATCAAGAAAAGCTATACACAGTATGAATGGATGAACATATGAAATATTACGCCGCTATTAGGCCTGTTGTTCATTATCAGGATTTTTAAGTATCCGCTTATAAATCCGCCGGATGCCTTTATAAAATTAAGATTAAACCCAAGTTCAGCCATTTTAACCTTTGAACAGAGGATGCGCTGGATAATGACAAGGAAGGAATGTGATTGTGTTGGACTCCTCCTCGTATTCTCTGCTTTTCATATTTTCATAGTTCCAATCGATGTAGGTGGTCACAACTGAAAAAGACATGTCAGAATTAGAGATTCGTCAAGAGTTTCTCCAAATTTGATTGAATTTCGACTGCAGTTTTTTTTTTCTTCAACTGTGTCGTCGTAGTCAACCGACCGAAGCTATCTTAGAAGAATTCCGAAGGAGTGTGTTCACCTTCGCGCTCGGAATATTATAGTAAGTATATAAGTAAGTCATTTCATTATACTCCTAGAGGGTATTCAGATTAGGGATACTGGCCGATACTGATACGATATTCGATATATCGATATGTATCCCCTTACGATACAGGTAATTCGTATCGATATTTTGATGCCTTAAATATCGGTTTATCGATATTTTACTATCTGTATTACGTAGAAAAAAATTGTAATTTCTCGGCGAGCAATTGGTTTCCTGGTTCAAGACACTCCCACCAGTTTCAGAATAGTAGTTGGCAGCACTAAGGTAGAATATACTGTGACTAATGTTCTTTTCATCTGTTCTGACTTGACCCAGTTTAGACAGGTCAGTATACTGACTCTGAAGCGCGAAATCTGTAATCATTCCTACCCCCAACCATCATCTAACCCACAAGTTTTTGTGAGGCAGAGGCAGCATACTGATCCGTCTAAGCAGGGTACTTCTGACTAACCAACTAGCACAGACCAGTCAGGCTGAGGCAGGACATACAATTTACTTTAGCATGGCATGATGTGAAGATGGGCATGGAAAAACTAGCAATAGCATGCTTTACATAGCACTATGAGAGTATTATAAGGAGTATGATGAAAATATTGATTAAATAGTGTAAATATGAATTGTAATCTGCTATGCTGGCTGATTGCTTGAAGCATGAGTTACACTGTCACGCTGTCGCGAGACGCGGTCATGAATTATGTTGCTGACGGGGACGCAGTGATTTGCTTTTGCAGTTCCAATGATGACACTCTAGCAGGTGTTAAATTTTCTATCCATCATTAAATAAAATCGTTAAATTGCGAATAACTAAATTAACTCGTAACTCTGAAGAATATTATTTAAAACTTTCTATTTTCAGTCACAATTTCAATTTGCCGCAAAAATAAATTGCCCAAATTCAAGCTGTTAAGTATTGAGCGTACCAAATTGAAATATTTTCAACTTCAATATCCTTAGCAACACATTGTACCTGTGCTTTGTGATTTTTTATACATTTTAACTTTAGACAGTTTTAGCTACCGCGCCTCTTTGCAACTCAGGCTTTAAACAAACAAACGGTCGGTACTTTTAGCAATAACAGTAACTGAGAATCATATGTGTATAAGAGATAGGTAGATGTGTCTATTTTTTATATTTATATTTCCTATGTTTGTAATCAATCAATGCCATGCATACGGTGTCATTATCATATAATATATCAATTATTGCTACAATACCAATTATAGGTCAACTGTACGGGCACTGCAATGCATTAAAAGGAGAAAGGCCAGGTAATTATATTTATAATATAATTACTAAATATCGACAATACTAAGCACATCGATATTTTAAGAGCAATATATTGGTGTATCGATATTTTTAAAAACAATATCAAAATATCGGCGTATCGATATTCTTGCAAGTATTGGCCATCCCTAATTCAGATTGAATGTAAATTTTATCAATTAGATTTGATCAATCAGCTTGATTGTCTGAGAAGATTACTACCAACCTAATTGTTTTCTATATTAGAATTTAGGAAATAAAGGGTTTTCCAATAAGAGGTGTTATTTTGATATTCAAAGAATGCCATTTTTTTAGATAAATGATCGGATCTTTATTTCATTATAAAGAGGAAGGTATGCCGTTAATAATGGAAAATAACATCAGCCAAATGACCACCACGACCACGCCTACAGGACCATATCCTTTTCATGAAATTTTCCATAACCAAATCGCAAAGTGGCTGCCCTATGTCCTCGATAGCCTCACGAATTCCATCTTTGAGGTCTTGAATCGACGCTGAGCTGTTGGCGTAGACCTTCTCTTTCACGCGGCGCCAAAGGTAGAAGTCGCAAGGTGTTAAGTCACAAGATCTCGGTGGCCAATTGTGATCACCTCTTCGAGAGATAACACGGTCCAGAAACTTTTCCCGTAAAAGATCAATGGTTTCGTTGCTTGTATGGCACGTAGCGCCGTCTTATTGAAAGTAAACGTTGTCCAGATCAATACCATCCAATTCCGGCCATAAAAAATCATTAATCATCTGTCGATAGCGCAATCCATTCAGCGTAACTGTTGCTCCAGCCTCATTTTCGAAAAAGTAAGGTCCAATGACCCCGCGGGACCATAAACCGCACCAAACAGTCACACGTTGAGGATAGAGAGGCTTTTCAACAATAACTCCTGGGTTTTCCGAGCCACAGATGCGACAATTTTGCTTGTTGACGAAGCCATCGAGGTGGAAATTGGCCTCATCACTCAAGATGAGTTTTCGATGGAATTCCGGATCATTTTCATGCATTTCAAGGACCCAATCAGCAAAGACTCGACGTTGTTGATGATCGGCCGGCTTGAGTTCTTGTGTTAACTGAACTTTATAAGCCTTAAGACCCAAGTCTTTATGCAAAATACGGTGTAATGACGTTTGTGGAATGCCTAATTCCAAATAACGACGAGGAATGGACAAACCTGGGTTTTCTTCAACACTTTCGGCTACAGCAGCAATATTCTCGGCTGTTCTTGAGCGACGTGCACGGGTTTTATTCTTCACATCACTAACTTGTCCCGACAGCTCGAATTTTTCTACCAATTTCTGTATTGCGGTCTGACAAGGTGCTTCACGACGACCCAAAAATGTTCGAGTTTTACGAACCGTCTCTGCCACATTTTCACCATTTTTATAGTGAATTTTAATAATTGCAATGCGTTGTTGAATCGTGTATCGTTCCATTTTTATTAATGGCGTAGTTTCTACTTGTCAAATGTCAAAAAATGACAGCTCCAAAATTGACATCTACCGAAATAGCGGGCTAATTAAAATAACACCTCTTATTGGAAAACCCAGTACCTTAATTCAGTTTGGCATGGTTTTCAAAACATTTGTTTATATACCCAGATCCTCGCTCCAATTGCATCCGATGATTTCCCCTTTGCTCTAGCTGCAATAAACTCTCAAGAGAAACAGTGTGCACAAATCTAACCCTATATTACTACCCATAGTGTCAATAGTTTAGTATAGATACCATTAGATTAGATACTACAAATTTGTAAGATTTTGCGAGAAACACTGTAAATTTTTTCCTTACCTTACGTATTGGGTTTTGTTAATTTTCCCTGAAAAAATTTCTGGAATTTTCTATTTGCGCTGGAGCCGTAAATGACCCCGGCCCCTTTATATTTCTCAGAAAAAAACAGCTTTTTTTTTATATTGGCGCCGAATGACTTTAAGTTATGCATAGTAGGTACGCTTTTAAAACAATAAGCGATGAGAGTTTTCAATATATTTTAGATAAAAACATAAATGAATTATTTTTGTAGTCGTTTTCGAACCCGGGTAGTAATAAAGGGTTAATGAAAGGTTAATAAAGGGGAATGAATGGAAATCTGGCACTAAGGTAATTTTGTAATTAATGTGTATTTTTGCGGGATGAACGTTGAGACAATCTCAAGTACGCGAATACAATGAGGATTTTATCCCGCCACTATACTATACTAAGGATCTACATACAACAAAGATTGTGTTGCAATTATGGGAAAACTTCATAGCTTTTCATCATATTACAGGTTTATATATTAAGATCTATCTTAACATTTGTAGCTTTAAACTTTTTCCATAAAGTGATCTTTGGCATATAGTTACAGTCCTACAAGCTTATTTTATCCTGTTTTTCATGTATGTTCTAACACGTAAAGACATTTGAAGGTAGATTCAATATTGCGATAGTTCTTTTCTTTACGAAATCGGCTTTCAGTAGATTGATACTCAAATTTTACTCCGTAGCCACATTGTTAACTATTTGGATTGCATTTTGCACCAGAGTCCATAGAGTTCCATTTCTAAGCAACCCGTTTGTGATTTTTCCAGTTTATCTCGCGTGAGCGTGAAGAATATATGATCTTTAATGTAATACACGTTGATTTTATTCGATCGCGTTATACTTCACATGTGACCGACTTAAAATTTCAATGAATACTGCTTTGGTGGTCTATTAAGATCTCTATCTCCACTACGACAGATGGGCTAAGTGGTAGCGTCCTACTGAGAGTTACACATCTTACTACTCACTTGCTACGTGTTACTGCAGAGTACTTCTCTTCGAAGATGCGAGTATAGCTATTCCCTAAAATGATAATTCTTGTAAAACTTTTTTCTTGTAAGTTAGAGCGTAACTTTCTTATCCGCATTGACTGACGGAGGTTGGTGTCTGGTATTGGTGATCAACTGAACCTAAAATGAAACAGCCAGGCTGTCCCTATGACAGCTGCAGGGAGTTAGAGCGATTAATATAAATGTATGAACTACTGATCAAGATACCAGCGGTAAGTCAACCCTGTGTTAACTCGATGTCCATGAAGAATATGAAAATGAGACTTCTTGTAGTAAATAATATGTTTATTATTGGAGGTGCTACTGGAAGTCAACGAAACAGTAAGGCAGCAAGTCAACCTTATGTCGACTTCATGTACACAGAGGATATGGTAACCAGGCTTCTTGCAGTAAACTTGTTTCGTTCCAGAGATGCTACTGGAAGTCAGACGGAGAAACTGTAAGGCTATTCCAATCGTCAGTTTCTGGTACGACTCAAATGACTGTGTGGGTTTCCATACAAATACTTGACTGCTGGATTGAGGTTTGAGAAAGCGGGAGACATCTCTTGTACATCAGGCTTGTAAATTTATGACGAGGCTGACAGCAGATACATCTTGAAGAGTGCGCTTAATAGTTATCTGCTTCGAAATTTAATATTTATTTGATTGAGTTCAGGAAAAAGTAAACACAGATTCATTAAATGAACGAAGTCTGGAAGGGATCTTGTTCGACTTCTTGATTTATTTAGTTGTATTCCTTCTGATGGGATTGTTTTTGTGCATATAAAGGAAGATTTTCATTATAATGACATGCATTTTTTACAGATATTGTGAGGGAGATAGTACATCGTATACGGAAATTTATTTATGAGTGACGAGAGAAGCAAACGCGTCCTGAATTTTTTCCGGACGACGATTGGTCACTGTGTGCGTGTCCGGAACCATAAAAAAACCTCAAACATAGAGTTTTTATAGTTACTAAAACTAAAACATTGTTATTGGCAACCCTAATTTGTCAATTTCGACTACTGGTGCAGCCATATTGTTGTTGTTACTATAATTTTATGGCATACTTCTGTCATAGCTGGCTAGTCAAATTATTTGGCAAAATGGAAGGAAATAAAAGTAAGTTTTTAGTTTTTAATTAAATATTGCGAGATTGACAATTTTTAATTATTTATTTATAGAAAATATTAAAGTTATTTCGGAAATTGTTTTCCAACCACAAGCAGGGAGCAGTGCGTCATTCACTGCAGTGGTCCTTTTCCTTTATAATTTGCTAGAATTATTCCGCCTTTGAGATAATCCGTCATGTGAACACGAACCGGACTGGAATTATCTTCACCGGTGTTAAGTATAGTTTACACAAGCGAAGTTACTGTCCCAAGTAACCTCGATTTCAGTCCCTCACCTCCTTTTGACATACCCACCAGTTTACTTGCGCCAGTGTGAAAACGAGTTCCACTCACATCAACTTTTTAGCGAAGTGGAACCTGAGAAATAGTCAAATTGAATGTATTTTCTGCAATTGGTACACGTTTTGATGTGTGTAGTCATTTATAATATCATCTGGCGTGGAACTTGTGAAATGTGAAGATATTTATTTTTGAAAGAAAATTGTTCCAATTGAAAAATTACATATTGAAAAGGTCATTAATTGTGCAGCAATGTAATTAAAGTCAATTTCGGAGGAAAAATTCTAAGAAAAAAGAAAGTACGAGTACGTTTCTGGCATATTGATTACTAAGGGATAATATTTTTGCTTACGTAATTATCTTTAAAATTTACGAAATTTCTTACTGAAAAATAAAAAGCACTCCTTTGTATAAAAGTGCAAATAAAAATGTGTTGACATTTTACAAGTTCCACACCAGCTGATATTATTAAAGACTACTTAAATCAAAAAATGTGCCAGTTGCAGAAAATGTACTCAATTTGATTATTTTCCAGGACCCAGGTTCCACTTCACTAAAAAGTTGAAGTGAGTGGAATTTCGTACTGGCGCAAGTAAATAGTACAGTACCTACCACCTGATATTTTGCGACAATTTTTTTCGATATAATCTCATCATTTGCTTCGAACTCCTTCGTGCTTTTATGCAATATTTTAGAAATTGTAAAATTATACTTCTTTCCATGATCCGTCTTTAAATACCTACGAAAACACGATTAAAAACTTGACAATATCCAATTAGATAGTTTGACAGTTTGCGATTTTTACCATAGAAACTAGAGGGGAGCGTACGTGTGAGGTATTGCAATGATTGCTTCCGCAGCATTTAAATTTCAATAAGCTATCTCCCTCACAATTTCTGTAAAAAATGCATGTCATCATAATGTAAATCCTGCTTAAATCATATTTTTTTTTATATAAAATTAAACATTCATTGTTCTCTGTTGATGTTAATCTCACACTTTTTAAAATCTGACTAAAAACAATTGTATTTTTTTTTTTTTCGAACATCAGCAAGGTGTTTCACAGAGTTTGTGCTAAAATCGGTTTACCGCGGTTACAGCGTTTTAAAAGGCATCGGATGTACGGTCTATAGAATGAATGTGTCCATTACTTTCCTCACTGTCAGCTACTTCTACAAGAACCTAGCATACAATTGGAGGTCATTCATATATGTTTGACATCACGAGTGATCTTTTAAGAATCTCAATAAGAAAAATTATGATATATTGCTTGAGAATATCTGATTATGTCTTGAAAGTGATAATACCCAGCGCCAGCCGTGGATACATTCATTCTCTATTTATATAACGATATTCCAATTTTGTTCATAATGGTTCCTTTCATTTCATTTCCTTCCTCCAGCATTAGCCCTTGAGAGATTTTTTATTCAGTTCAATTGATTTTTTTACCCGTCCAGATCTCTTTTTACCTTCTCTCAGTATGTAGGTATAACTCCCTGCTCCAACAGGTATATATTTTAGTTGCCTCTTACGAAAAGTAGAACATGCTATTTATGAGTTATTCTAGAAGACAGTTATTTTACGTTTAAGAAGGATTCATAAAAATAAATAAAAAGAAAAACGGCACAGGACTTGTTCCTCTTTCTTTCATGTTAAACGCATTTTACAATAACCGTTAAATTGGAAAAATTTAAACTTAATGGTTTCCGCAAACTACAGATAATAAAATTCCAGAACTATGCTAAACCGATATATTCGTAATTCAATTTTGGGTAAATATTGTACAAAAAGCCAACAGAATGATAGCATCGTACTTCCACTTAAAGCATTCCTAATTACAGGTAACATATCTACATAGTATCTATATAAAAAAGATATACATATTTGTGAAGGGCCGTTCAACTAAGTAGAAGTTATCTCCCAAAAGAGTCATTCGTTTTTATTAATCAAGACTTATGGGGAATTTTATTATTATATTTCAAGGAGCTAGAGTACATACACTCCAAATCTATGTTTGTATATGATTTTCAGTATTGAATTTTTCCTTGTATTTTGGAGAAGGAAATGTAATCTTTGTGTGAACAAAATTTATTGCGATGACTTCTATCTCTCTGTTGCAGGAGGAAATTGGTTTATGTTTACACCTGCTCTAATTACATGTAAAGTGGCACATTAAATTAATTATCCGTCTAGGGAAATTGTTATAAACTTCATTCTATGGGAAAATAAATTAAAGAACACCGGCATTCAATATTGGTAAAAAAATTTGGGAATCTATTTATATGACGGTCTTTGGTTTTGGAAGTTGCATGCAGAGCATCCTTTTTAATTTGAAAATATTTTCATTATTATTCATAATGAAACTTTAGCATCATCTTTATAGGAAAAACTAAAAAGAATAATTTCCCTACTTTAATGTTTTAATTTGATTTACAATTTTTACTACCATACGACGTTGGAGACCTCTGGCATACAAAATCATGGAATAAGGTTTACTAACACAAGTTCTCCAAAGCACTTGTAATGCGAATAATTCCCTTTGAAATTTTCCTGTCAAATCAAGTCATTTGACATGCCTGGGGGTTTCATTTCGAATTGTAATTTTGTGACTTTGATTCGAGATACAAAGCCATGTTTCATCTTCAATTGATAGTTTTGAATGCCGATGTATAGGTATAGTATATATCTATGTACATATATATGTTCATTAAAGGTACATTAACCCAAATGGAGGGAATCGTACAAAATTGAAATCCAATAATATTGAAATTGATTTAGAACATGCAACAATTCTGTAATTCATGCTAGTAATTGATGTAGATGAACAATTCAATGTTGATTATTGAGTTGAATATTGTTGTCGCATTGAAAATATTGAGCTTGTTTAAATACAATGTAAAACTTACAAAAATGATGTTTTCTTACTATTTGTCAAATAAAATAAATAACTGTGATACACCGTCATTCTGCAGTTTTCATTGAATGTGTACAGAGCAACATGTTGTTGATTGCTCTGAGCAGAAAAGAGAGAATATTAAATATGAAAGAAATATTCATACGTATGTATGTGTTTGGGGTGTTAGGGTTTATATCTAGTTGACATTATACGTTTGAAGTGCTTCTACAGGGTGGGCCAAAATTCACCATGGGGTTTAAAAATTAAATTGGTAACATATGGTAGGATGAAAAAAAGGAGGGGTAAGGTGGGGGGGGGGGAAACATGCTTACCTATGAAGAACAGATAGTTGGCTATCATGTAAAAAAGGAATGAAGAGAAACGGTCAACAGGGTGTAGAGCAATGTACAAACGAAAAAGTTAGTTATTTTTAAACCCCATGGTGACTTTTGGCCCACCCTGTACTATCAGCATTGGTGTTGACACTGTGCTTATGCTGCGCTGATTCTGGTTGCTCATGTCTATGTGCAGGTTAATCAGCTTAATGTCTTGTACATATTGGAAAATCTATCTAATAAAGGGTTTTCCAATAAGAGGTGTTATTTTGATATTCAAAGAAAATTCCATTTTTTGAGATAAATGATCGGATCTTTATTTCATATAAAGAGGAAGGTATGCCGTTAATAATGGAAAATAACATCAGCCAAATGACCACCACGACCACGCCTACAGGACCATATCCTTTTCATGAAATTTTCCATAACCAAATCGCAAAGTGGCTGCCCTATGTCCTCGATAGCCTCACGAATTCCATCTTTGAGGTCTTGAATCGACGCTGGGCTGATGGCGTAGACCTTCTCTTTCACGTGGCCCCAAAGGAAGAAGTCGCAAGGTGTTAAGTCACAAGATCTCGGTGGCCAATTATGATCACCTCTTCGAGAGATAACACGGTCCGGAAACTTTTCCCGTAAAATATCAACGGTTTCGTTGCTTGTATGGCACGTAGCGCCGTCTTGTTGAAAATAAACGTTGTCCAGATCAATACCATCCAATTCCGGCCATAAAAAATCATTAATCATCTGTCGATAGCGCAATCCATTCAGCGTAACTGTTGCTCCAGCCTCATTTTCGAAAAAGTAAGGTCCAATGACCCCGCGGGACCATAAACCGCACCAAACAGTCACACGTTGAGGATAGAGAGGCTTTTCAACAATAACTCCTGGGTTTTCCGAGCCACAGATGCGACAATTTTGCTTGTTGACGAAGCCATCGAGGTGGAAATGGGCCTCATCACTCAAGATGAGTTTTCGATGGAATTCCGGATCATTTTCATGCATTTCAAGGACCCAATCAGCAAAGACTCGACGTTGTAGATGATCGGCCGGCTTGAGTTCTTGTGTTAACTGAACTTTATAAGCCTTAAGACCCAAATCTTTATGCAAAATACGGTGTAATGACATTTGTGGAATGCCTAATTCCAAAGAACGACGAGGAATGGACAAACCTGGGTTTTCTTCAACACTTTCGGCTACAGCAGCAATATTCTCGGCTGTTCTTGAGCGACGTGCACGGGTTTTATTCTTCACATCACTAACTTGTCCCGACAGCTCGAATTTTTCTACCAATTTCTGTATTGCGGTCCGACAAGGTGCTTCACGACGACCCAAAAATGTTCGATTTTTACGTACCGTCGCTGCCACATTTTCACCATTTTTATAGTGAATTTTAATAATTTCAGTGCGTTGTTGAATCGTGTATCGTTCCATTTTTATTAATGGCCTAGTTTCTACTTGTCAAATGTCAAAAAGTGACAGCTCCAAAAGTGACATCTACCGAAATAGCGGGCTAATTAAAATAACACCTCTTATTGGAAAACCCTTTATATGTATATCTTCTTTTTAGAAGGAAAAGAAGGCGGAATTAAAAATAAATCAGTCATTGCAAGCGACTAAAAATATAAATTTAAAAAATAAACAAATTAAAAATTAAATTTGAAAAATTGTACTACAAAACAACGAAAATAAAATGGGAGAATAATATTGAAAACATAAGATAACAATTAAAATATTTAAATAGAAAAAATAAAAGTAAGAATAGATACGAATATATAACAACTAAGAACTAGAAAACACAAATCCAATACCACATAAAGCAAAATCGAATGCCTATCCCAAAATGGTGCTACAGCACGCTATCCGCTCCATAAACTCACGAGTCGAGCTCGTACGCTGAATATCGGCTAGTATTCCACGGTCTAACAGAACAAACTAGGTAAGAGTTTTCCATTACTGAAAAATGAAAGTTTGGTATCAGCAGATCGAAACACCTTATGGAGCTCAAACATTCTAATTTATTAAACAAATAGCTAGGTTTTTTATGAGGTTATATAGAAATTCCAGAAGCCTACGTAAACTGTATTCCTTTAAGGAGTAACAAGTAGATGGTTACGATGTTGCGAAACGTTAAAACCATTTATTTTCTCATCCACTGATGGCTGCAGGTTGTAAGAAAAAATTTAAGTATTCACTCTTCTATACTCTGGGCTTAAATAGCCATCTCCATACTCATATTTACAGTATTTCCTTCTTTTTTATTCGAACTGATGTACTAGATTTTTCGTACTTTCATTCATTAATGAATACTTGGTTCAAAAAGTGCCTGACCTGAAGTCTGAAAGTGAAATAATCAGTTTTGTTAGTGTAGATTATATGTAAGAAGGAAATAAATTTTGTTATAAGTAGGAGTGATTAATTAGGAATAAACTATTTGAAAATAGGTGAGTGTTTTCACTGAGTCTGTGGTGTGGAAATCCTAAATTGTGTAGATTTTTGATTGCCTATGTAAGCGGAAATTGTACGTTGTTGTTTATAGAAGTGATACTGCTAGCTAGATTCAATTTTCTGCACATTCAAAAAGAACTTTAATTAAGTGCAAGTGATGGTTATTGTAATGATGTTTGATTTAAAAGGAGAGGCAGGTTGTGGTTTTTCCCTCTGCCTCTTACAGTGATTACAGGTAGTAGTTTTTCCCCTGTGTATTTAACGAATTCTGATCAGCTGAGGTTTACCGGTAAAAAAATTAGTGAAAGAAGCTGTGGTTTTCCACCTTCCACTGAAACAATACCCATCTTTGCCAGTATATTTTACTTCTGATCCACTAATTTTTTTCATCATACAGCGTTATCACTTCTATAATATTTTTAGTGTATGTACTTTAGTAATTGCACAATCCGACTCACACAGTGTGTTTTTTTAATTATTGCACAGTACCCAGGTTGGCTGATTGGCTTAGCACAGGGGTCGGCAACCTTTCTGGAGTTATGAGCCATTTTTTTCCCCGATGTGATATATAATTTTTTTAAAGAGCCAAATATAAGTATATATATCGGTAATACGTACATATGTATTACAAAAATTAATATAACCGTTATCTGCTGTGAAACATGTATTTATTGTGAAATCAAAACATTCTATTTTGCATACGTCAACGTAATTAAGAAAATTGAAAAACTTTTTTTATAACTTAATTTCAGGAGGTTATACATATAGCTTTGCTCAAAATACAAATTAAATGTAAAAAATAATATAAACACGAATATGTAATATTAGTGAGATTTTTGCGATTGCGTACAGATAGAAAGTTTTTGCAAATTTTATAAATGTTCAGAAGTTTTTAATATCATACAACTTTTTAGGCTTTCGTCATTAAGCGAAGTTCTTAATTTATTTTTAATAATCGTCATATTTGAAAATAATTGTTCGCAGTAGTAAGTAGATCCGAAAATTGGCAAGATTCGAAATGCATGTTTTCACTTGATCATAAAGTGAGGGAAGACACTTCCATGTTCAAATATAATGTCTTCCTCCTTCCTACATTTTGAAAGTTCCGTCCACTGATGTCTGACAGCCAATTTTCATTTCTCTTTAGTTAAATTTTCTAGTTCTGACCGCAAATTCGTGAACTGTCAATAGATCTTTGTCTTTCAAATCTAATCAAATTGAGCTCTAGCAATAGTTGGGAATGGTGCAAAATTCAACTTGCCCGCCTTCGCCAATAGTGGCTTAGAGTAGGGTTTCTTGCATTTTTACAATGGCGGTTACAAAATATTCACTGTTTATATTACAACCTGAATACGACGATTAAGAAGATGGAACTGGGCTATATTATTGAATCTGTTCGAGTCGAAGCAAAAAGAGCTTAAAAAATTACCCTTGCCCGTTTTATTCCCCTTTGATTTCAGTTAATTTTTTCGCACAAAATTGTTAAAATAATTCGATTGGATTCTTTTATCGGATCGTTTGAATCAGTTTGAACGAGAAAATTAATAGAAGTTAAAGGTAACTGATTTTAATTTGTTTCAAATTACGGAATTTTTTTAAGAAATTTCAACTTAAAAGGCGTTTTTACAGGTCTTTTCGATTCGAACAAATTGGAAGTGATAGTAAACAAATATTTCGCTGAAATTCCCCGCATTGCATGATGGGTTTTTTCAGAAAATTTTTAAGGCTCACTACTAAAAGGTGCTGATTTCCAAAGCTAACGAATGTTCTTCCAGTGTCCTGGCAACGCTTTTGTTTCTATTCACTTTGGTTTTGAGTTTGGAGAGTAAGGTTAGCTAAACTGAGTTTACAAGCATGCGATCTGCCGCGCATTTTGATGTGTGAACAGGATTATTATATTTGTTTGGCAATTGCAATATTACAGTTCATTTTTCTATATTAACTATTAAAATATTCAAGAGCCACAAGTATGATTCTACTGAGCCGTGTGCTACTCGCGAGCCGCAGGTTACCGACCCCTGGCTTAGCATCCTTGTGAAGCGCACCTTGTTATGTGTGTGTGTGTGTTTTTTTTAAATACTTTGCATCAATGTAAATTAAAACAAATATATACTATGTAAGACTTTCTTTTAATTCCGTTCTTCCTATAAATACAAGGTCTTTTCTCGACTTCCGAATTTCGTGTCAAGATTTTACAATACTAGAAAAAACACTATCAAATTATTCTCTTAAATGTACATACATATCCCACACGCGCTCAAAAACTTTCGAAGCTTCTGTACTACTGCTCAGCACTAAATTTCAACAATCCGTACGGAAAAACCTAATCGTATGTCGCCTTTAAAGTGGTTTTTAAAAATGATTATAACTTTTCAGTGCAATAAAATCGCCTAGGACTGATAGTTTTCATAATATACGTAAAAAACCACATGTTCATGTAAACACCATTTGAATCTATTTTTGAAGTTGTCGTTACTATTTTTGTGAAAACGCCGCTCGGGACGCTGACACATTTTTGGACAGTGTCCAAATACACAGGGTGTTCCAAATAATAGTGATTTTACAACAAACTACTAATAATATAATTTTAATTGAATAATTGAGGTAAATTACTGATTTCTTTTCTTTTTCTCAATTTAGTTGAACGTTAGGCCCATCCAATGTAAAAAGAATTGATACCGTAGCTGATGATTTACCGTGTAAATTTTATAAGATATCGCTATGGTATTATACTTCAAATTCGGTTCAAAACGTACTAAATCTTCAATCTATTCGAACTGGGGAACTAGATTATTCGTTCTTTGATCGGCTCTAACTCGGTAAGGTTATGTCCGATCGCAAACCATGTTTAGCTGTTCATCTCAGCTCATTACAGCCTTAATTTGTAGAAGATTATTTTGTCTGAATACTTTTAGGGTGGTAACTGGCGTGTAAGTGACCCTAGTTCTTGAAAATTGGCTTTCCGGCTACAAAAACGTCACAAGAAAGTTTCCTGAATCATGAAAAAAGTACACCACTCGATAATACTCGAAGAGACCTTTAATTTGATATGCGATATGCCGTATTGGAAGCACCCCCACCACGACGGGGGTTCTTACCACCACCCTAAAAGTTCTGAATTATATGGGCCTAATATTCAACTAGATTGAAAAAAAAATCTGCAATTTATCTCAATTATTATTCAAATTCGAATTAGTAGTTTGGCTAAAAATCATAATTCGAAAACTACAAAAATTCGTAGAACATACGTGGGGGTAACTTGGCTTCCCTAAGGGACGCTCTACCTCCAGGCTTCCGATTATCACTATTTTTTGGAACACCCTGCATAGTGAGAAACGAAATTTTTGTATGGCAACACCATGTAGTACTTACCCGTTTTAACCGAGTTACTCTTCCAGTTTTACAGGACATGACAGTAAGTAGAAAGATAGACAAAAGCTAGAAAGCTCGAATAATCAAAAGAATGCCAAAAAACACAATCATATAAAAAGGCTTCATGTACGCAAGCGGCGGCCTCGGTAATTCAGTTGATAAGTACGTGGGTTTCGTGGGTTCGATTTTTTCCTCAATACGGTACAACGCTATCCAATCCACTTAGTTTCTTTTCGATGTTTTCAGCTTCTCCACTCCCATATAGATCACATACCTCTGTCTCCTCTTCCAGCAGGATTACGACACAAGAAGAGGAAGAGCGTCAACTATGTATAGGCTTTTCACAAGATAAACGTGAACAAGAAAAAAACAATGCACGCAAGCAAGTAGAGGCGAAAGGAAAAAACCCACCATCGAATTACTACTCTCACATCCTGGCAAGCTCTGTGAACAGTTTCAACTTTAAATTCAAAATGAACCGAAAAATGTTAAATTTAAATTTCACTCGAAAATCAAAAACGTTTTATTTCGTATTGAATACAGAGGATGAATGGAGTAAAGTATTAATCAACACTCGACGTTTGTCAGCACTCATAACTATATGCTGCTCTGCTCTTTCTAGGCATTCTCATCGGCTTTATCAAATTGAATCATAATTGTTGAATAATTTATCCAGATATTTATAAAAGTCACAATTAATCCTTTAGTTAACTCCAAACAATTGAAGATGTTCAATTCGTACGGTCGCAATAACAGCTGCAGTTTAAACATTTCAACCTGGAAATATGTAAGAAATCATCAATCATCAATAAAAGTAGTCCTGAATGCCTGGGAACAGAATGCAACGCAATGATGCCAACAAAATAATGGCAAAAAATGAAATTTAAAAACTTGCGTCAAGATGATCATTTGAAACTTTCTATTTTTTTTTTTATAATATAAATAACGAAAACAAAATATTTTTTATGGCTTTTTTGTTATCCAATCCAATCTTAACGGATGTCAACCGCACCAATACCAATTACGTATAAAACCTTTAAAATTTCAAAGTTCGCCGCAGCATTTGTATATAGTAGTTAATTATGAGAATACGTCTTCTGAGGACATTTAGTTATTACAGCTAGATCGCACTCTGTTCCAAGGTTAAAAAATACTCACACTTCTCTGAAGCCTGTTGTCATGCTGAATATCGAAACTACTCAAATAATCGACATTAATGTGAGAGGCTCTCTTAACGGAATCGACAACCAGAACAAGGATTGTAAAACTGACGATGCAAAGGATGGTAAATATCAACTGTGGTTTGAAATCTGAATTTTGAGCATCAAAGTTTTTGTAGTTATTAAAAACCTTTAACACAAGCTCTTGCAGTGTTGAAATTACATAAGTGAGTATTTGCCATTGGAAAATATTTTTGAAGTCGTATGCCGTTCGAGAAATCTTCCAATGGAGTGCTGCCATTTTGTCCAATTCATCGCTACAATCGCAGCTTCTTTGCATTGAAATCTTTCGAAGTTTACCTAATTCCATGTAGATTTTTTGCATGTACACATTTAATTGCTGAAACTGAGCCGTTGTAACAATCATAAAAGTCACAAAAAATATCAGAACAATAAAGCGCGTTTGAAACATAGAATAAATGAGTGGAAATATCAAGATTTTATCCTCTATAGCTAATTGCAGATTATGCGCAATTGCATAATGTAGCTCTATCGTTATTATCACCAATTGTGTTATAAGAAAAATTAGTGCCTTTTTGCCATAGACTGTCGGATTTCGTGTTAATTTAAAAATATCTCTGTGATTTAACAAAAATTTTTCAAAACAAGCAAATATATGACCGGCTTTAGTTAGCAGAGTTATTTGTAATTGAATCGCATTAATTGTCACAAAATAATAGAATGGATATTGCACTACGTTTAGAATAAAACTGTCGTTTTCATACCGTAAGGCATAATATAGAAGATGTACAAATGATCCGCTTAATACCAAAATTGTCACAATCGATTTGAATTTGCATAGAAATGTGGCGGTTTTAGAATTTTGTATCACTCCTTGAGTAAGATTTATGCGAAATGTTATAAGAGCGAAAATTCTAGTTAAATAATATATGAGAAAAAATAAACCGTGCATGATGAACTCACTACAATTCATGCTCATGTTTCCAAACTAACTAAATTTCGAGCGATAAATTTAGTAGAAAAACTTGCGTATTAACCCCCTTCTCAAAGCCCTCTAAATGTAATGACTAGATCCGCGAAAGCTTTTGAATTTTATTAAAATCATTAAAATGCTCAGCCACATTTATAATATGTTTAAGGGGACGGGTGGCTTTACACGCAAGTTTTTCTGATAAATTTTATATGCACTCTAAATGATGAGGTTGTCATACGAATAAACTTAATTTAAAAACTAACTCAAAATTATTGATTTAAAAATATTGAATTTCTTCAATTTAAGTAAAACATGCTATTTACTTATTAATGTGGTAATTACACGCACTATATGTGGATTTAATTTTGCCATGATTTTAATAAAATTACTTAATTAAATTAAGCCTGTATTTTTACTATGTAGCGATTACTGGTATACTCTGGTATACTTGGATGAGAGCAAACTTAATATTTAATGAGAAAAATTTGACTCTTCTTCAAGTAAATCTGTGTGTAGTAAACAGCAGATCACTTTGGTTATGGAATTACTACTACTATCGACTGTACGTAATAGTAAAGTGATGTACGAGAAGAGTTCGTAGCAAACCTCAATAACTCACTGATCTCGGCTAAGTATAACTTGGGTACGAACCAAAATACATATTACATATTTCGATTGATTCGTGTGCTCAGGCCAGTAATAAATGGTTTTTAATGAAAGCAAGAATTCAATTTTTTTTCTTAGAAACCTAGTTCACCATATTTTTTCAGTATTCGTCTGCATTATTGATGGCTGAAGATGGGCAGATAAATATGTCTGTGAATGCAGATAGCCCTACAGATTTCTTAGAAATTTACTTAATCTTTCTTCTTCAGAATACATGCAGCCGACAATAGACCAAATTTAGAATATCGAGATTCAAACTAATCATACAGATCAAGACAGAAAAACTGTAGTCGGTTACCTTGATTTTGAAGTATACAGGAAAGAAATCTGCATTTGCCGGTATTACACCTAACTCTCGATTTTCACGGTACTCGATTTGCACGGTTTCGGTTTAACACGACTGAAAAAATGAACAAAAACTTCCATTTATATTATACTAGTTAATTTTCAGTTTAACACGGTCACAAAAATGCTTGAATTTTTTTTTAATCGCACAAATTTAGCAATTTAGACAGAGTAACAATAAAATATTAGGGGGTTGCTTGTGCGTTTATGTTTTCATTTGAATGAGCTTGAAAATATTTTTGCTTGAGCTCTGAGCTCTCAAAAGAGGAAAACATGGCCCGCAATGCAACAGAACAGAATGAAGCAAGAAATAGGACAGATTTTAAGGGCTAAATACAGTTGCGATGGCAGACGGCAGACTTTTGCAGCAATAGCAAAAATTTTCTCCAGGAACGTTTTATGGAGAGTGTATTACATAGGGATGTATTGGGATTGGATAGAAACAAGGTGAGGATCCGAAAAGGGCCCCGGAACGTAGGCCACAACAAGGCCCATTATTCACCCTCTGGACTTATGAGCAATTGCTCAGAAGTCCCAACCGGACGCTCTAACAAAATTCAAAATTGGGCCCAACCCTTCTTTCCGGCTTCATGCAGTTCTATTAGGAGGTGTGAGTCAAGGAATCTGTAATGTTTTCCTAAAGGGGCCGAACAGTGGCAAAGAAAATGTGTCACCGTTTTAGTTTTCTTTCCGCATCCCCTGCATACCGGATCTTTAAAAAGCATCGCATACTGGTGTCCCCTGAGAAGAGAGTGTACTGTGAGAATTGATAGAATTCTCAGGGTTGGCTTGCTTAGTCCCAGTAACTCTTTCGTTTCATTTTGCGTTGGATAAGCCCCACAGTTCCTGAAGGATCATCCAAGCAAAGGCGACTGTATCGGCAATCCGCTCAAGTCGAGATAGTAGAGGCAAAGGTGTTTTGGTGCGATCCCAATTGTGGAGGATATTTCCTCCGAGGTTGCACCAGAAGACGAGCAAGTTCGTGCGCCTTTTCATTCCCGCTAATGCCGATGTGACCTGGTACCCAAAGCACCAGTACCCCGTTGTTCCGAGAAGGGGAATTCAGGATAGTTTTACATTCAAATATGTGTTTGGCGGTTGTAAGTTTTTACAAGGCCAGGACATCTGCTTGGCTGTCCGAAGATACCTTCTTCCTTCAAGGATGACCTTGACTTCCGCCTGGAAAACCGTTACATGGCTTTCAAGGTGAATGGAAATTTCAACGTGAGGCTGCTCGCAGAAACACCTGCTCTGGTGTTCTCTTCCAATTTGGAGCCATCTGTATATATAATAGGGTTTGTCAATGGTTAAAGTAAAGAAAGTGATTCCAATTCTGCCCTATTTGGAATTTTTGATTTAAAGTTGCTCTTCAGCATAGTCTCGAGGAAGTACGATGGACTACACCAATTTAAAGATGGATTCATGAGGAACTCTTGCACCAGTGTAAATCCAGCTCCGATTGAGATGCAGCCTCAGCGCAGCTATTGACGCCCCCTTCTTGACGTGTATATGAACGGGGTGTATATTGAGGATTACTTTTAGACTCGTTGACTTGAGAGCGCCACTAATACTAAGGAAAACCCAATCTTTGAATCTTCTCCAATATCTTGCGTTGATCGGTGAGCTCCATTTCCTTCCACCATTCCACAGAACCGCAGGTTAGCATGGGTCGAATGATGCTAATGTAGATCCAAAGGATCATCTATGGTTTATGTCGCCACTTTTTCCTTATGGATCTGCGGCACATCGCGAATCCTCGAAGAGCTTTATTCGCTCTGCCCTCAAGGTGTGATTTCCAACTTAATTTTCTATCTAATATGATACCTAGATATATTATGCTGTCCTTCAGTTCCAAACGTGTGGAGCCGATAGAGGCCGGATTCAATCTGGGAGTGTTCCTTTTTAGTTCGTTCGGATCATATTGTGCACCAGTTAGCAGAGTTAAGATTCGTAGCTACCGGTGACCAAGATCACCAGGTCGTCGGCGTAACATACTACTTTGTACCCATCCGGATAAATGTTAGAGTATTAGAGATCATTCATAATGCGCACCCGCTTGAGGGTGCATCTCTGGACTATTTTTACTCTGCTTACCCGCCCAGTTCGGCAAAGATAGTTATATTGTTCAACATGTGTGCATTCCAGTGTTTTAGGAGTCAGTTCACTTCATGTTTTGTTAGCGGTTCAATGAACTTATGGGAAGGACACTATTAAAGGCACCTTCTATATCAATTAAAACAGTCAGCGTAGATTTTTTAAAGAGGAAACCTTTTTCGATAGAGTGGATAACCTCTAACTTTATTGAATTAATTCAATTACAATGGCGAGAGAGGCCGACCTCCGACGGCACTGAAGACTTCTATGTAATAGTAATTAATTTTTTGTTTTCTCGATTTTATGTGTATATTCACCTGAATTTATGAAAAACTGTATACTTATAGTACCTATTAAAATATATTAATATATGTGCAACATTGTTTTACTTTATATGTATACTTTTTCTATATATTAATTAAAATGATTAATTTAATTGCCCGATTTCAATTTACACGGTTTCGGTTTACACGGTACTTTTAGAGAACGAATCCACCGTGTAAATCGAGGGTCAGGTGTATACGAATTTTCTGTGTTATCCGCATGGCGTGAGAACATTGTATATAAAATCGACGATGCCAAGGTTTGACGTATGCAAAGGGTAAGCCAGCAACATTTTAGGAATTTCGGATTTGAAAAACTTTAAAAAGGGAGAAGGGAATAATTTCAGCTCCCCGTACTAAATTATAGGAAATATTATACATCAAAAGTTCAGAAAATATTTCCTTAAAATTGACACACAAAATTTAATTATCCTATGTTAAATTAATTGCGTATGACCGTGAAACTCAAATATTGAGCATTATTCAAATAGAAAAGCTTTCAGAACTTTAATGAGAATTAGAAAATAACACAATTTTGCTTATGGATAATTAATTGAAAATACGAGAACTGTGATTATAGATGAGAGTCTGTATTCAATAGCTGATATGTAGTAGCACTGATCACTTTACTCTTAATTTACGAATGTACCTCTATAGAGGTCTGCTCTATCAATAAAAACTAATAATGGTGATAGCACCAGTAGTTGACCATTTTATTGTCATTGCATTTATTGCATTATTGTTCTACGTAAAACACAAATAATTTCTAATTTCATACATGGTATCTAAACTTCTGTTCGTTGTGTAAGTACCGTTATATGTGGAAATTATGATGAAATTTGGTACAATATTAAGTGTTCTTCTGCGAATCAAATTTCAGTCTTTTATATATTATCGTGTGATTACGAAGTGATTTTAGATCTATATTTTAAAGAGATTTTGTATGCTTGATAATACTTGATGTTTTTAGTTCATTTTTGGTTTTTAGGTTTCTCCATCGTTTGCACTTTCTGTAGATAGGTCGAAAATCATAAAGGTAGCCTATATTAATAGGCAGTCAACTACTGAAACGTGTTTTCTAAACAAACACCAGTAGTTGACCAATTTAGTTAAATCCCTACATGGTATAAAATTGAATGGTTATCATTTTATATCAATTTAATTTTAGTCAAAATGCCTCCCAATAAAATATTTGTCAAGTATAGTGAGGAAGGCTTGTCAATTACGTTAGAAGAAATTTATGATGGTTGTGCAATTAGACCAACTGCCAGGAAGAACGGCATTCCACAAAATGGGTCCACAAAGATTACTAACATCCCTAACATCCCAAGAAGAAGATTTGCTGTGTGACTGGATAACAAGTATGGCAGTAGTAGAGCTATGGGAGTTCTGGACCACTTTTTCCATACAAAAAGTGTCCGGAAAATTCCAACTATTTTGGTGGTTCTGGACCGGGGTTCTGGGCCACTGGGGGAATCCGTCTAGTGGTCTACGTCACAGGGCCTGCCTGGGGAATTCCTTCTGGATCACTTAGGGTTCTGGGAGGGGGAGTAGAGGGTAAGGGGGCTTTTGTACTGCAATTTTGACATTATCTTGAAGTTTTCTTTTAGGAGGATACTTATGCCAACAACAACAACCAATGTAGGTATGTTGACTTGGATATGTCCGATAATCAAATTCTGAATAATGTAAACAAAATCGCAGCCCAGTAAAGTAAACAAATTGAGCGATATTTACACACACACACACACCAGGGGCCAGGTGGCTGGTAATTTGATATCGCCTCGTCGCACAGGTCTACATCACAGGGCGAACTCCTTTCCTACCGTCTGACTGACCAGGGTATGACGTCATCTGGTTGGCTGATTCCCATAAGTTGTTCAAGCTCTTGTCTTAGCTGATTTTTAATAAAATAATGCTGGCTTTTGCTGGAATCGAACCGAGAACGCTTGGTTTTGTAAATTCCAAGGAGCTCTACCATCAGGCCATGGAGGTGTTGTGTGAACGTTCTTTAAACTTGCTATATACGCTTAGAGTTGTGGGAACAGAGACATCGGGACACTTGTGCGAGGCTGGACACACACACACACACACACCCATGCACCCCCCCCCCACACACACACACACACACACACACACACACACACACTACGTCATACCAAAAGGTTTTCTACCAGGTGATATTCCGTATTGCACCATGTTATTAAATTAGCAACAACAACAACTAACGTAGGTAGGTATGTTGGCTTAGATAAGAAATTACCTAATTTTTGATCTTCAGGTGCAATGCTTCTAATTTAATTCATTGCATAAACAATTCATACAGCCGAATAAATCGCAGTCGAATAATGTAAACAAAATTCGCACAGAGCCGAGTAAAGTAAACAAATTGAACGATTCCCGATTTCTTTAGCTGAAAAAAAATAACAACTGATAAGTTGTCTTAGATGAGTAGTGGAAGTTATAATTGAAAATTTCTTTTGTAGATAAAAAAATCAACAACAACTATAGCGTAAGTTGTTGTCTGTATGTATGTATCTTTTATAAACAAAAGTGATCATGATATTCGATATCTAAAAAGAGATCACGGCTGCTTGGGATGGTAAGAATGGAAATTAAAGCCTAGAAAATTTTCGCTGTAGGGGTGTGCGTGTACTGAAAAGTCTTATCAGAAATCCTCTACGGTCTATGGATATTAGCGATCATACCTTTTATGATGTAATTCATATTACTTATAATTCAAGTCTAGGCTATTTTTTTTGTAAGCATTAAGTTGAGAATTGGTTAAATTAAAATCTTTATGAGCTATAATATTAATGTAGGATGATGTGGCGACTTAGATGAGTAATGAAAATTATATAGCTGCAGCCTTGTTAGAAAATTTTTAGTCTTCAAGTGTAATGGGATGACTGGTAATTTTATATCAAACAAACTCGCACAGCCGAGAAAAGTAAACAAGTTGAGCGATTTTTTTGTGTCTATTGGAAAGTCTTTCGCTCAGTAAAAATCTTATCAGCAATACCGCTTTATATCCTCTAAAGTATCATCATCCGAAATGGTGTTGTATCAATAGTGCAATAGTGAAGACCGTGGTACTATAAGTTAAAAGCTTTGGTGGATGGTATTTAGCATCACATAATTCTAGTAGGATATAGAAGCTTTGGTGAAGACCGGGGCGATGGTCGAGAGTGGTTAGTGTTATTTACTTATTTTTAAATCTTGTCATGAAAGCATTAGGTTGGTTAGGGTGGATTAAATTAAAAGTTTTGATGAAAGAAGGTGGCATGATTATATTAATTTAGTTTTGGATGAGTAGTGGAGTGCTGTAGTATGTCTCGCTTCAACACATTAGGAAGCTTTAGTGAATACCGTACCTTAAAACCATCTCGCTCTCTCAAAACATCTTTCTCTCTCTAGCACACATGTTTGAGGTGGACTTGATCATATACATGCCAGCTTGGAGCTTGCTTGTCTGCTTTGTATACTATGAGTATAGTATGGTTGCCTGGAATTATCAGGCTTGTTGTTGAATGGGGCTACATAACTTGTTGGCTGAGATCATTAGCGGCGGGGTGGGGCCGCTTTAATGATCTAACTTCTATTCGTACAGAAATGTGGTGTTTTGATAATCCTAAACCTACTTTCTTATCTTCCAAAATAAATTGTTAACCAAATGACTACGATTCCTCCCTTTTGAGTAATAATTGTATATGGCGCCGTACCTTGGGCTGATGATATCGAATGTAGCTGCCTACAGATTCGGGCTCCGGCTGCAAATAGACACACATTCAGCTGGGAGTTAGTGGGCGTAATATGTAAGGTTACATTTTAATCAAAACTATTTTATTATTTTGATAAGTAAGGTATATAGTAAGTGTAGCCTTTGGGAAGGTAAGTAACCAAGCTGTAAATTACTAGAAGACTATTTTCCTGTATAGATAGTAAGTTAGGCTCTATAGCATATATGTATATAAATTCAATGTTTGGCAGTTTTCTATAAGTATCAATATAGAACATTTTAGATAGCGGACTCTCAATGAACACAAATAGATTTCTGTTTCATGGCTTGGGAAGTATTCTCGGGGTTTTGGTATGAGGGATTGAATCGATGTATGTATATGTTTTTATTTAATTGGAGCAAAGTATTCTCACGGCTTCATGATCCAAAGCTTAAATATAACTGAAATTCTTAAAAAAATGTTGAATCGAAGACTAATTCTATCGTAATATTGAGAAGGATTTAAGGGTTTAAGAAAAGAAGGTGGTAGTATGATATGTTGATTTGAGGAATATCTTGGATGAGCAGTGGTAGTTGTATGGGTGCAGTAAAAGAAAGCCTTATTAACAATTGTTTTTATGATCAGGTGTAATGGCACGGTCAATGTTACCACTTGAAATCTTTCTAGAATAGCTTTTTAGCATAGTCCGAAAGTGGCCACACCTTTGTAGGAAGATATTACTATGATATTAACATAGTATGATATGTTGACTTAGATGAGTAGTGGAAGTCGTATGGGTGAAGTAAAAACCTAATTTTTGGTGATCTGGTATAATGGAATGACCAGTGTTGCAATACGAAATCTTTCTAGAGTAACTTTTTCGAAAAGTGATCTTTTTCTGCTTAAGCGATGAGAGTTCGACATCAAAAATCTCATGATATTTCTTATGGAAGTCCAAATTTACTTTTGCAATTATCTCGCTTTAACACATCATCTGTCTCTCTCTAATACATATGCTTGAGGTGGATTTGGTCATATACTAGCCTGCTTGGAGCTTGGTATTATCAGTTGTTTGCTTTATATGCTATGAGTATATACATGTTGGCTTTAGGTTGAGAGTGGGTTAAATTAAAAGCTTCGACGATAGAAGATAGTGCTATGATATTAAGTAATGGAAATTGTATGGGAGCAGTAAAAGAATAACTTTTGGTTGTCAGGTGTAATGACATGGCTTAGCAGGTAATTTGATATTACCTTTTGCCAAGATCGTGGCGGTTGAGATTGGGTTAAGTTTAGTGGTGCTCGAAGTTTATTTTATGGGTGGTGGGTGTGCATAATATAGTAGGAAGCTTTAGTGAATACCATACTTTTCAACCATCTGACTCTATCAAACACATCTGTGTCGCTCTAACATTAATCTGTTCATACTTGAGGCGGTTATGGTAGCTTGAAATTATCTTATTCATATTGGTCAATGAGGCATTCCACAGGTTTTGTTTACAATTCGTTATATTTTTCGGGTCTGGGATTAACAAATATTTTGAGAATAAATTAAGTTTGGTGATGCTTGAACTTTCCTTTATGTGCGATGGGTGCATATAATCTAGTAGGATTTAGTGAATACCATACCTTTCAACCATCTCGCTCTAATACACAACATCTGCCTCGCTCTGACATACATGATTAAGGTCGACATGATCGTTTACATGCCAGCTTGGAGCTGTGTGTGTGTTATTAGTTGTTTGATTTATATGCTATGCCTGCCTGGAATTATCATGCTTGTGTTGGGTTGGTCTGTATACTTGCTGGATGAGAGCTTTAGCGACAATATGCCATTGTTTAATTGCCAGCTTGGAACTTGGTGATATCAGTTTTTGCTTTATATGCTCTGGCTGTCAGGGGTTATCATGTATTTAGCTGGGCTTGGTGAATATATATCTGAAAATAGATCATGTGTAACTGCTGCGATATTAGAGTATTTTCTTATCAGGTTGAGGGGGGCATTTTTCTCGATGAGCATAAGAAACAAATTCAAGATTGCTATAACTTTTTAAAATTATATAAAAATATTGAGAAAGTCGAATCAAAATGTTATGAGCACCATGTAAGCTGGGCTTGGGCAAGAGATGATTCAACGGATTCAACAGTGTGAGTTTATGGCCGAAAATATAAACAAATTTGATACAAATGATTACCCAGAAGATAATCAATTCAATTTACCGCTCATGAATAAAAAGATTCCTGGTCTAATGAAGGATGAGCTGAATGGGAAAATCATGAGCAAATTTGTAGGCTTGCGCTCGAAAATGTACAGTCTGCGTATAGACGTGAAAGCAAAAAGAGTAAAGAATAATGTAGTCCAGAGGCATATCAATTTCGTCGACTACGTCGAATATTTGAATAACAACCGAGTATTAACTTCTAATCACAGCTCCATACGATCGCATAACCATAATTTCTACACGATCAGCCAAAAGAAGATTGCATTGAGTCCATATGATAAGAAGCGGTATATTATGAGTGGGACGACGGATACTCTACCATAGGGACATTACTCTATTCAATAGAACAGCAAGGAGCAGACGCAGAAAACATAGTCTAAGCATAGTCTAAGATATATATTTTAAATAAAACTTGTATTATAGCTAAAATACCATTTAATGAAATACTTTGTTTTAATTGTATTTTAGTCTAATATATACATTATAGTAAAATAAAAAAGTTAGAGTGAAATCGATTAAAGCAAGCCCAACCATTGAATGATACACTAAGAATTAAATGTTAATATTTTACAATTTATAATAAATTATATTTTATATATGGTATACTTTTTATTCAATTTCCCTACTAAGTCCAGAGTTCCCGAATTACATTTGCCCACTACAGCGAGCTCCTAATCGGACGGTTGAGCATTTCACCCAGAATGCTAGGGCGGCTTGAAAAAAAACGTACACACGTGGGCTCAACCTTGACCCCTGACATCACATTTGAAACCGGAAGGGCCTTATCTGATCTGTTTGAAAAGCTGTTAAGCTGTTATCTGACCTGTTTAAAAGCTGTTAAGCTGTTATCAGACCTGTTTAAAAAGCTGTTAAGCTGTTATCAGACCTGTTTAAAAGCTGTTATCAGACCTGTTTAAAAAGCTGTTAAGCTGTTATCAGACCTGTTAAAAAGCTGTTAAGCTGTTATCAGACCAGTTTGAAAAGCTGTTAAGCTGTTATCAGACCTGTTTAAAAAGCTGTTAAGCTGGTTTGGAAAGCTGATAAGCTGTTATCTGACCTGTTTGAAAAGCTGTTAAGCTGTTATCAGACCTGTTTAAAAAGCTGTTAAGCTGGTTTAGAAAGCT
>CAWUPM010000854.1:0-53274 GCA_963924295.1 Dioctria rufipes
GATCAATTTAAAACAGCCTTTAGTTCTCCACATGGACATTTTGAATTCAAACGAATGCCGTTTTAAGTGTTTCGTGTACCTGGATGACATTGTCATATAGGGAAGAAATCTTTTAGACCACAACAAGAAGCTCAGACAGGTATTAGAAAGATTGAAATTGAACAATCTAAAACTGAAAATAGAAAAGTGTAATTTCCTAAGAAAAGAAGTGATCTACTTAGGACATAAATGCTCGAGTAAAGGGGCTCTACCAGATCCCTCTAAAGTAAGTTGCGCATAAGACTTTCCAAAGACGAAAACAGTGAGACAAGTTCAGTCGTTCCTGGGATTAGCAAATTATTACCGAAAAGGACTTTACAGAACTAAAACAGGCATTAATTACTCTCACCTTTATTAATATACCCAGAGTTTGAGAAACCATTTATGTAAACCACAGATGCTAGTGGAGAGGCATTTGGTGCTGTTTTATCTCAGGGTGAGATTGGCCAGGACCAACCTATTGCATACGCAAGTAGGACATTGAATAAAGCGGAACGGAATTTGTTTTTGTTGTTTTTTACTGCTATCTAGTCGCCACTGGATTCCTCGTTGAAGATCAGTCTCTAGGCAGATTGAATAGCACCCCAAAGTCAGACTCAACTCCGGGTTTAAGGATTAGGGTTTCTTGTCCACACTATTCAATCCTACCGGCTGTGCCAAATAATGTTGAGATCTCCTGTACAGATTCCAATGCTATTGGGCTGAGTTAAACAGGTCACAAAAACACATCACTTAATCTTTTTAATTAATTTTATTCACATATATATATTATGTATTTATATCACGTAATCTTTTTAGTTCTACTCACATATATATATATATATATCATTTATAACTTGATAGCTCGTGTATTTAATTTGTCGCGTATAATAAACTGTAACTTGATACTTCTCTTCGAATCCAAAAAAGACTGCCCTTCTTGAGTATTTTCAGTGACCATGTCACCGCGCATTCTTTGTTTTTCTTTATTTTTTATTTGATAAAACTGGTCACCGCTGTGACTAGCCGGTAGCCGGTAGTCACCTGCATATTTCGTAGTGACGCGTTTTCACAACAAACCCAATAATTCTGAGTATGTTATGAAATGCGATACACTGCAAGTTTTAACAGTGCCACCGTTTAAGCAAGACCTGATTGCATTTATTGTATAAGTTCTTGCTTTTCGCCACACAACAATGACCTAGTCAAGAAGCGATGTCAACCAATTCTTGTTACACATAGATTAATTGATTATTTATATTCAGAACAAGAATTGATTGATCTAAAAGTGTCTTGAGTGAAATTCGTCTCCTGCAGAAATGTAATGTCTATATCGAACATTTTGATATGTTCGATAGTACTGTGTAGTCTTGTATGAGCACTTAAACCCCCGGGGCTAAGAGACGCTATCTTACACATTTAAAGAGATAAGAAACTCAAACGATGATAGTACGATATCTACTGACGAGGAGAATGGGCCAAGCGATGTTCCTGAATCAACTCCTCCACCTTCCTATGCAGTCGAACTAACCGAGCTACATCGTTGTACTTCCTGCTCTTCTTACACTCCTGTTGTAGGAGTAGAACCTGAGGAAGTAACAACTCTGGCCACTCCAGCTCCATTACAATAATACTCCAGATTTTGTCTGAATTCCTCTTGTACTGGAGCTGGGCAAGAATTCCAGAGATCTTCTTCCTAGGAAGGGTCTCCATCCCCTTCGATACATAAAATTGGCTACCAGTCGAAATGACGCTATCACGCGACTCGTAGCCACCGAAGCTTGACAGACCAGTCTCATCTAAGTCGGTCATGTCACAGTCCGAAAGCTGCATGAGAGACACTTCCATATCCCTCACAACAACCTTCGAACCTCGAGCTCCACTATCGTCTTCCTCCGAGTGGCGCCGCTTTGATGGGACTGTCTTTGCTGGCTCTGTAGGAGGCAGCATCACCCGGTCAACTTTCTTCCTCCTGTTCCTCTTTTTTTTAACTACATGGCTAGTCGACTCCTCGTCAGTAGTAGCCATGCTTTCACGTGCTGTCGTTGCACCGTTTATTGCAGGAATTTCTTTTGCCTCAGGGACAACTTCAGGTACTTTAGCCACTGGCTACTCCAAAATGTCAGGTGGAGTGCTGGCAGAAATTTGCTTCCCCGGAGCCACTACTGTAGCAGTGGTTTCCTTCGAGGGAGCCTTCTGTTCAGCCTTCTTCCCGCTTCTCTTGGGGCAGTCAGCAATAAAATGCCCTACTAAGTGGCAAGCACGGCATTTTGCTTCGGTGCTCACATCTATCCAGTGCCTTGGGCCCGATATGCTTACGTAGTCAAAGTAATGGACGCTTCCAGGCTGGTACCGAAGATTCCCCGGCCTAGACCCACGTCCACGATTTTTAAGGGAATGGCACGAACGTTGCCATGAACATTCCCAAATCTGCCTAAGAAATTTCGGTGGTCTTCATGGATCGCTCGCATAGGGACCCGTAAAAACATAACACTTGTTGGCTTTTCCCTGAGTGGGAACGGCACAAGGTGTCTACCATCCACCTCGTTCCCCTCATGAATAAGCTTGGTAGCACTCTCCAGGGTCGTGGTGTACACCTCAACCACTCCCCCAGCTATTATCCCCATGGAAAATAGATGCTCACGGGAGATGTCCTGGAAGACCGCTTTCATCCTTCTCCTCCCGTCGAAAAAAGCCTGTAGACCCGCACCGGTCTTAGGCCTAGGCTTACCTGCGTCCAATGGGTGTTGACGAGGAGCGATGCCCTTTCCAAAAATTTCAATTGTGGAAACCTTATGGGAACTTCCACTTACCTGCGCAAACGAGATCCCTGCAATTAACGTCGGGGATCGTGGTTCTGCTACTGGTCCTGCTGGTACTGTTGGCTGCTTTTCATTGACGCTTGATGAAAGCGGTTGTCTCATTATCAAGCAACTAGGCTTTGGCGCTGACGCTGAAACCGTGTTGACAACTTCCTTCAATGTAGGATGTTATCCTGGCCTCGAAGACGTCTATGGGACATTACCTAAAGCTGATGTCTTTGGAGTCAGCTCTCCAGCTTCTTTTTGGATAGCTACGACTGTCCCCGCAATAGTTTTCTTCGAGGAAGATGGCTCTACTAGCTTACTGCTGCTGGCCTTTTCACTTGGGCCCTTAATGGCCTTTTCTGTGGGCTATTTTATTATTATTTTCTGGGAAGAAGAAAAATTTTAACTCTTCTTCTTTCTTCCACGTGATCTCAGGGTATCATCAGTCCCCCCAGCATCGGTGTTGCTCACACTCATTTAGATTGTTTAGAACTACAATCATAATTTTATTTTTTTTTTCATTATTCTTATTTGTAATAATAATTGCAATCGATTTTATAATTCAATTTCCTATCCATAAAATAATTGCCAGCCTGTATGTTAAAATATTAAGTAAAAACCAAACGAAATGTAATTGCTTAAAATGTAGATATATATGTATGTATAAATAATCCGCTATTGTTTTGTTTTGCTGATAACCAGTGCTTGTGCCGACAAAGTTTTTACTCACTTCCAATCGAGTCTTTGTACGAAGCGGCAATAAATTGTATTTAGCAGAAGTCATTCAGACTATTTATTTTATATATTTATCTTCAACGTGTGGAAGATTGTACGGTATTAAACATCGAAGTGAATATCTAAGTGCCGATATTCACAATCAATGCTCAAATTGTGTAAAAGTGTCTTGAGTGAAATTCGTCTCCTGCAGAAATGTAATGTCTATATCGAACATTTTAATATGTTCGATAGTACTGTGTAGTCTTGTATGAGCACTTAAACCCCCGGGGTTAATAGACGCTATCTTACACATTTAAAGAGATATGAAGCTCAAACGATGATAGTACGATATCTACTGACGAGGAGAATGGGCCAAGCGATGCTCCTGAATCAACTCCTCCACCTTCCTATGCAGTCGAACAAACCGAGCTACATCGTTGTACTTCCTGCTCTTCTTGCACTCATGTTGTAGGAGTAGAACCTGAGGAAGTAACAACTCTGGCCACTCCAGCTCCATTACAAGAATACTCCAGATTTTGTCTGAATTCCTCTTGTACTGGAGCTGGGCAAGAATTCCAGAGATCTTCTTCCTAGGAAGGGTCTCCATCCCCTTCGATACATAAAATTGGCTACCAGTCGAAATGACGCTATCACGCGACTCGTAGCCACCGAAGCTTGACAGACCAGTCTCATCTAAGTCGGTCATGTCACAGTCCGAAAGCTGCATGAGAGACACTTCCATATCCCTCACAACAACCTTCGAACCTCGAGCTCCACTATCGTCTTCCTCCGAGTGGCGCCGCTTTGATGGGACTGTCTTTGCTGGCTCTGTAGGAGGCAGCATCACCCGGTCAACTTTCTTCCTCCTGTTCCTCTTTTTTTTAACTACATGGCTAGTCGACTCCTCGTCAGTAGTAGCCATGCTTTCACGTGCTGTCGTTGCACCGTTTCTTGCCGGAATTTCTTTTGCCTCAGGGACAACTTCAGGTACTTTAGCCACTGGCTGCTCCAAAATGGCAGGTAGACTGCTGGCAGAAATTTGCGTCCCCGGAGCCACTACTGTAGCAGTGGTTTCCTTCGAGGGAGCCTTCTGTTCAGCCTTCTTCCCGCTTCTCTTGGGGCAGTCAGCAATAAAATGCCCTACTAAGTGGCAAGCACGGCATTTTGCTTCGGTGCTCACATCTGTCCAGTGCCTTGGGCCCGATATGCTTATGTAAAAGCATTTGGAAGCGTACATCCCTTAGTCAAGGTAATGGACGCTTCCAGGCTGGTACCGAAGATTCCCCGGCCTAGACTAAGGTCCACAATTTTTAAGGGAATGGCACGAATGTTGCCATGAACCTTCACAAATCTGCCTAAGAAATTTCGGTGGTCTTCATGGATCGCTCGCATAGGGACCCGTGAAAACATATCACTTGTTGGCTTTTCCCTGAGTGGGAACGGCACAAGGTGTCTACCATCCACCTCGATCCCCTCATGAATAAGCTTGGTAGCACTCTCCAGGGTCGTGGTGTACACCTCAACCACTCCCCCAGCTATTATCCCCATGGAAAATAGCTGCTCACGGGAGATGTCCTGGAAGATCGCTTTCATCCTTCCACCTCCCGTCGAAAAAAGCCTGTAGACCCGCACCGGTGTTAGGCCTAGGCTTACATTCGTCCAATGGGTGTTGACGAGGAGCGATGCCCTTTCCTAAAATTTCAATTGTGGAAGCCTTATCGGAGCTTCCACTTACCAGCGCAAACGAGATCCCTGCAATTAACGTCGGGGATCTTGGTTCTGCTACTGGTCCTGCTGGTACTGTTGGCTGCTTTTCATTGACGCTTGAAGAAAGCGGTTGTCTCATTATCAAGCAACTAGGCTTTGGCGCTGACGCTGAAACCGTGTTGACAACTTCCTTCAATGTAGGATATTGCCCTGGCCTCGAAGACGTCTATGGGACATTACCTAAAGCTGATGTCTTTGGAGTCAGCTCTCCAGCTTCTTCTTGGATAGCTACGACTGTCCCCGCAATAGTTTTCTTCGAGGAAGATGGCTCTACTAGCTTACTGCTGCTGGCCTTTTCACTTGGGCCCTTAATGGCCTTTTCTGTGGGCTATTTTATTATTATTTTCTGGGAAGAAGAAAAATTTTAACTCTTCTTCTTTCTTCCACGTGATCTCAGGGTATCATCAGTCCCCCCAGCATCGGTGTTGCTCACACTCATTTAGATTGTTTAGAACTACAATCATAATTTTATTTTTTTTTTCATTATTCTTATTTGTAATAATAATTGCAATCGATTTTATAATTCAATTTCCTATCCATAAAATAATTGCCAGCCTGTATGTTAAAATATTAAGTAAAAACCAAACGAAATGTAATTGCTTAAAATGTAGATATATATGTATGTATAAATAATCCGCTATTGTTTTGTTTTGCTGATAACCAGTGCTTGTGCCGACAAAGTTTTTACTCACTTCCAATCGAGTCTTTGTACGAAGCGGCAATAAATTGTATTTAGCAGAAGTCATTCAGACTATTTATTTTATATATTTATCTTCAACGTGTGGAAGATTGTACGGTATTAAACATCGAAGTGAATATCTAAGTGCCGATATTCACAATCAATGCTCAAATTGTGTAAAAGTGTCTTGAGTGAAATTCGTCTCCTGCAGAAATGTAATGTCTATATCGAACATTTTAATATGTTCGATAGTACTGTGTAGTCTTGTATGAGCACTTAAACCCCCGGGGTTAATAGACGCTATCTTACACATTTAAAGAGATATGAAGCTCAAACGATGATAGTACGATATCTACTGACGAGGAGAATGGGCCAAGCGATGCTCCTGAATCAACTCCTCCACCTTCCTATGCAGTCGAACAAACCGAGCTACATCGTTGTACTTCCTGCTCTTCTTGCACTCATGTTGTAGGAGTAGAACCTGAGGAAGTAACAACTCTGGCCACTCCAGCTCCATTACAAGAATACTCCAGATTTTGTCTGAATTCCTCTTGTACTGGAGCTGGGCAAGAATTCCAGAGATCTTCTTCCTAGGAAGGGTCTCCATCCCCTTCGATACATAAAATTGGCTACCAGTCGAAATGACGCTATCACGCGACTCGTAGCCACCGAAGCTTGACAGACCAGTCTCATCTAAGTCGGTCATGTCACAGTCCGAAAGCTGCATGAGAGACACTTCCATATCCCTCACAACAACCTTCGAACCTCGAGCTCCACTATCGTCTTCCTCCGAGTGGCGCCGCTTTGATGGGACTGTCTTTGCTGGCTCTGTAGGAGGCAGCATCACCCGGTCAACTTTCTTCCTCCTGTTCCTCTTTTTTTTAACTACATGGCTAGTCGACTCCTCGTCAGTAGTAGCCATGCTTTCACGTGCTGTCGTTGCACCGTTTCTTGCCGGAATTTCTTTTGCCTCAGGGACAACTTCAGGTACTTTAGCCACTGGCTGCTCCAAAATGGCAGGTAGACTGCTGGCAGAAATTTGCGTCCCCGGAGCCACTACTGTAGCAGTGGTTTCCTTCGAGGGAGCCTTCTGTTCAGCCTTCTTCCCGCTTCTCTTGGGGCAGTCAGCAATAAAATGCCCTACTAAGTGGCAAGCACGGCATTTTGCTTCGGTGCTCACATCTGTCCAGTGCCTTGGGCCCGATATGCTTATGTAAAAGCATTTGGAAGCGTACATCCCTTAGTCAAGGTAATGGACGCTTCCAGGCTGGTACCGAAGATTCCCCGGCCTAGACTAAGGTCCACAATTTTTAAGGGAATGGCACGAATGTTGCCATGAACCTTCACAAATCTGCCTAAGAAATTTCGGTGGTCTTCATGGATCGCTCGCATAGGGACCCGTGAAAACATATCACTTGTTGGCTTTTCCCTGAGTGGGAACGGCACAAGGTGTCTACCATCCACCTCGATCCCCTCATGAATAAGCTTGGTAGCACTCTCCAGGGTCGTGGTGTACACCTCAACCACTCCCCCAGCTATTATCCCCATGGAAAATAGCTGCTCACGGGAGATGTCCTGGAAGATCGCTTTCATCCTTCCACCTCCCGTCGAAAAAAGCCTGTAGACCCGCACCGGTGTTAGGCCTAGGCTTACATTCGTCCAATGGGTGTTGACGAGGAGCGATGCCCTTTCCTAAAATTTCAATTGTGGAAGCCTTATCGGAGCTTCCACTTACCAGCGCAAACGAGATCCCTGCAATTAACGTCGGGGATCTTGGTTCTGCTACTGGTCCTGCTGGTACTGTTGGCTGCTTTTCATTGACGCTTGAAGAAAGCGGTTGTCTCATTATCAAGCAACTAGGCTTTGGCGCTGACGCTGAAACCGTGTTGACAACTTCCTTCAATGTAGGATATTGCCCTGGCCTCGAAGACGTCTATGGGACATTACCTAAAGCTGATGTCTTTGGAGTCAGCTCTCCAGCTTCTTCTTGGATAGCTACGACTGTCCCCGCAATAGTTTTCTTCGAGGAAGATGGCTCTACTAGCTTACTGCTGCTGGCCTTTTCACTTGGGCCCTTAATGGCCTTTTCTGTGGGCTATTTTATTATTATTTTCTGGGAAAAAGGAAAATTTTAACTCTTCTTCTTTCTTCCACGTGATCTCAGGGTATCATCAGTCCCCCCAGCATCGGTGTTGCTCACACTCATTTAGAGTGTTTAGAACTACAATCATAATTTCATTTTTTTTTCATTATTCTTATTTGTAATAATAATTGCAATCGATTTTATAATTCAATTTCCTATCCATAAAATAACTGCCACCCTGTATGTTAAAATATCAAGTAAAAACCAAACGAAATGTAATTGCTTAAAATGTAGATATATATGTATGTATAAATCATCCGCTATTGTTTTGTTTTGCTGATAACCAGTGCTTGTGCCGACAAAGTTTTTACTCACTTCCAATCGAGTCTTTGTGCGAAGCGGCAATAAATTAAATTTAGCAGAAGTCATTCAGTCTTTTTTTTTATATATTAATCTTCAAGGTGTGGAAGATTGTATGGTATTCAACATCGAAGTGAATATCTAAGCGCCGATCTTCACAAGATAAAGGAACATACGAATATCAAGGTGCGGATATTTATAAGAACAAGGTGCAAAAAAGGAAAACTAGAATACCGCGAAATTTTTCTTGAAACTTTTACATGGTCCTTCAGAGCCAAATTGAACAAAGAACAGCAATCAACAGCAATTATAGCAGCTATATATGCATTGAAATTTGAGATAAGTACAAATTAATTGGGTAACTTACTCACATATATACATTGCATGAATATTTTGTTTTTGATATTCATATTTCATTTTAATATATACTCTTAAATAAATTTACCGAATATCAAGTGAATTTCGTAAAAACTGAACTGTTATACCTGCATTACTTTGTGAGCATATAATAGATACGAGTGCCAAGATATATTGAATTCCTTTAATAAAATAACTCTTGTCTGAAACAATTATTCAACTTAGGTGCATACAATAATTGTGCTAACAGTTATACATGGTGTATGAAATTGGACAATAACATAAAGACATCACATTGGGATTGTGAATACAGTTAGTTTATGATAACAATTTCAGTCGTAAAAACAAATTGAGTGTGTACATTTCAATAAAATATATATATATATAGACTAATATTCACAAACATATATAGACTCTTTTTACAACGCGCTGCGGGTCAAGTATCGCACAGAATTATGGCAGAGAAATTAGTACAAAAATGGGGTAGGGTAAAGGGTACAGTGACTCGCATAAAAACTTATGCAGACAGAATTGATCAATATACTCTACTAGAAGATCTAATTACGCGACTTGAATAATTAAATGAAACGTGGAATGAGTTCATTGAAATTGAGTACAATTTATTATTATTTGACAATCAAACCTCTGAGCTTGAAGAATTTGATAAGAGATTCTACGAAACAAAATCAATCTTCAAACGTGCTATAGAAGCTCGAGTTTCTCGCAGTTCCCAAGAGGGTACGACTGCTGTCGACCATTTTAATTCAACTATGAACCAGTTCTTATCGCAACAACAATCTTTATTTAAAACATTTGATCGTAGTCAATGTAATCTGAATACCACGCGCTTGCCCAAATTAAACGTTCCATCCTTCTTAGGCGAGTATAAAGAATGGCCCTCCTTTAAAGACCTTTATGAAGTTTCTGTCCATTCTAAAGACTATTTAACACCCTCGCAAAAATTCCAGTACCTAAAGGGCATACTTAGGGGAAGTGCTGCGGGGATCGTACGACACTTGACAATCAGTGATGCAAATTATGAAGAAGCGTGGGCTAAATTGAAAAAACGTTCCGATAAGAAAGCACACATAGCAACATCTTTTATCAAGACGTTCTTGGATCAGACTTCTATAAATCAAGCAACAGTCAAATCATTACGAAGCCTGCACGACACCTTTGATGAGACAATACGCGGCTTAAAGGCATTAGGAACTAGTGCTGAAGCCAGAGACCCTTGGATTATATACCTCGATCTAACTAAATTAGATTCAGATACTCGCGAACAGCAGTCCCAACGTGTAGCTGATAAAGAATTTCCAAGTTTTACAGATTTTCTTGAATTTTTAAATACACATTGCAATGCATTAGAAGTTTGTGGTGTTATTTCAAAACACACTTCGTCCATAAAAGCATTACACGCTACACCTAAGCAGCTCATATGTCCGAAGAGTAATGCTGATCATAATTTACATCAATGTGAAAGGTTTAAAGCTGATTCTACAACCACACGTAAAGCGTTATTAGTTGCAAGGTAATTGTGCTTCAAATGCTTAGGTGCCAATCATTCCATTAAGAGATGTTATTAAAAAATACGATGCAATAATTGTAAAGGAAATCATCACCCATTACTGCATATTCATCAAAAATCCAATAAAGCAGCTTCACCCACCCTACACCCCCGTTCTCAGAATCGGTCATCTAATATTTCTTCTATCAACCAAACAACATTCCATCAAGAATCTTCAATCAACCCCCTCAGCTGAACACAATCATCAATCAACCCTGTTCATTAAGCTGACGCTTCAATCAATCCATCTACTGCCAACTCATTGTTATCTTCACTCAAAAAATGCATCCAAGAAGTAATTTAAGTTCAAGCCAATGATACTCCTATAGATGTAATGATTTCCGTTCTTCGCACTGCAGTTGTAAATGTCCTAGACATACATGGTAGAGTCCAACCTTGTCGAGTTTTATTAGATTCAGGATCCCAGGTTTCGTTATTCTCAGAGGCGTGTGCTCAACGCTTGGCATTAAAAAGAGAAAATGCCCGAATAATTATATCTGGTTTATCAGCTTCTGCAGCTGGAAGTACAAAAGAAAAAATCTCGCTTAATCTGTCCTCTTGCTGGGACAAGTCCAAAGTGTTAGAAATTGTAGCATTTGTGATGAGAAAGTTGACATCTGTAATTCCATCGGAAACGCTTACTGTGCCTGACTGGACATTAGTTAAATCTCTTCATCTGGCAGATCCAGGATTCGATAAACCTTCTCATATAGACATGATATTATGTACTGATCATTTTTTTGAAGTTTTGTGTGAAAAAAGGTTATACACTTAGGTCGGATATCCCATAGCGCAAGACACTATATTTGGATGGGTACTATCCGGAAATGTTGCTGAGAGATGGTCAAAGCACTCAGCAATTAACTTACATTCAGGCATCTGAACAGACCTAGATCAGATGCTTCAACGTTTTTGGGAAACAGAAGAAATTACGAGCAAGCGCACTGAATCTGAATGGAATGAAGAAGAAAAAAGGTGCTCGTCTCATTTTAACCAAAATACCTCCCGTGATATTACCACTGGTCGATTCGTCGTCCTCTACCTTTCAAGAAATCCACCTGTTTGCTTGGCGAATCAAAGGGAAATGCTACTGCCCGTTTATATGCTATGGAACCTCGTTTTCTAAAAGACCCCAACTTCAAGAAAGAATACACTACGTTCATGCTCATTCCAGAAAACGAGGATAATACTGGCAAATGTTTCTATATGCCTCATCACGCCGTATATAAGAACTCTCCTGTGCCCAAGATTCGTGTTGTCTTTGACGGCTCGTGCAGAACTTCTTCTGGGATATCACTGAATGAAACTCTAATGGTGGGTCCGACAATGCAGCGATATTTATTAGCGATTTTAATGAGCATCTACAGCTTATACAAAACGATTTTTATGTTGATGAACTTCTAACTGGTGCGGAGTCTGTGAGTGAAGCAACAAAATTACAGGAGGAACTTCTACAGATCTTAGGAGCATACGGATTCAACTTGACTAAATGGAAAACAAACTCCCTCACCATACCAGGGAATGTCCAGAAAGGCTGCCGGGCAATTGATGACAATTCGGGAATAACTAAAGTCCTGGGAATACAATGGAATCCAAATGAAGATGCAATTTCATTTACAATGTCACCAATGAAATCTCTTGACAGTACTAAGAGGATTATTTTATCAGAGTCATCAAAGAACTTTGATCCCATCTGTTGGCTTTCACCAGCAGTAATAACAATAAAAATATTATTTCAACAACTATGGCTCCTAAGTTGTAGTTGGGATGATCCTGTTCCTCAACATGTGCTAGAAAAATGGCAAACTCTTCAAACACAATTGCCAGCATTAACAGAAATTAGAATTCCATGGTATATTTATGACTCACAGACTAGCATGCAATTACACGGGTTCGCAGACGCATCTGAAGCAGCTTATGCTGCCGTGGTGTACTGTAGAAGCCTGAACTCGGAAAACCAACCCGTTGCTCGAATTATTGCTTCTAAAACAAAGGTTGCACTTTTAAAACAAATTTTCCTCCCGCGATTAGAGCTTTGTGGAGCCCTGCTCCTTACAAAATTGATGAGTAAGGTATTGAAATCCTTACAGTTGGAGGATGTAACTACCTTTGCCTGGACTGATTCCACAGTGGTGCTTGCTTGGTTATCTGCTACTCCCCGAAAATGGAAAACTTTTGTGGCGAATAGGGTAGCTGAAATCCTGGATGACATACCTCGTAGCCAATGGAAACATGTCCCATCCAAAGAAAATCCTGCTGACATAGCATCTAGAGGAACTGTACCCAAAGAACTTCCCACATTAGATATATGGAGGCATGGACCGGCATGGTTATCAGAAGACCCAAGCAATTTGCCGTCAATTGCTCCCATAAATAATAAATCGGATAACTATCAGGAAGAAAAGAGGAAATACATAATATCACATTTTCAAAAAATCGCTGACGACACATTTTCTGAAAAACTCAACCGTTTTTCGTCCTTTTCCAAGCTTACGCGGGTACTAGCATACTGTTTGCGATTGCAAAATCCCAACAATTGTAAGGAAAAATTAGAATCTAATAGACAGCTCGAACAATTATCCGCACCCGAAATAAACAACGCCACAACTCTTTGCATCAAGTTTACACAGAAGTTTGCCTTTAAAAGGGAAATCGAAGAATTTACTTCGAACAATGCTATCACCAAAAATAGTCGAATAACTAATCTAACACGCTTCCTTGACGAGTCCGGAATTTTAGGAGTTGGAGGTCGTATTCAAAATTCTGCAAGAAGTTTTAGTTCGAAGCATCCCATCATCATGCCGAAAGATCAACACGTTACAGAGTTGCTAGTTTCAGAAGTTCACAAGCTAAATCTTCACCCAGGGGCCTCACTTCTTACAGCAATTATCAGACAAAGATACTGGATTTTAGGTATTCGAGATGTAGTCAATAGGATATGTCGTAGATGTATCATATGCTTCAAACAACGAGCGATTAGAACATCACAGCTGATGGGAAACTTACCTAAGGCTCGAGTAATAGCTTCAAGGCCATTCCCGAAGGTCGGTGTAGACTACGCTGGACCGCTCGGCGCGGAATTCCATCAGACATATTTTGCGATAATGGCACCAATTTTGTGGGTGCAAAGAAATATATTAATAAAATGTATAATTTAGCCTTGTCTAGTACCAGGGACCCACTAATTGCTCATTATCTCTCCCAACATAGAATATCATGGAACTTAAATCCGCCAGGAGCTCCCCACTTCGGAGGTTTGTGGGAGGCAGGTGTGAAATCTGTCAAGTGGTATTTTAAAAGAGTCATTGGTGAAACTGTGCTCACTTTAGAAGAAATGACTACGCTGCTGACACAAATTTAAGCAGTGTTGAACTCTCGTCCGTACGCTGAATTATCATCAAATCCAGGAGAGTATGACGTGTTGACTCCTAGCCACTTTTTAAATGGAGAACCGTTGACCGCCTTACCTGAGGCCGATGTCACCGAGCTAAAAACATCAAGACTGGGGCGATGGCAGAATTTACAGCAAATGGTACAAGGATTTTGGAAACGCTTGCATCACGAATATCTATCAGCTATTCAGGAACGTCCCACATGGCGAAGAGTGTACAATTCACTTAAGGAAGGTGAACACATTATTGTTGGTGAGCATAACCTCCCACCTTCTCGATGGCTGCTGGCGCGCATTGTAGCTACTCATCCTGGAAATGATGGTCGGGTCGGAGTGGTAACTGTTCGATCCCAAAGGGGAACTTTCAAGCGAGCAATAAACAAAATCTTCAAATTACCAGTATGTTGAGAAATTATTTTCTCAACCCGGGGAGGATGTTTCGAACTACAATCAGAATTTCATTTTTTTTCATTATTCTTATTTGTAATAATAATTGCAATCGATTTTGTAATTCAATTTCCTATCCATAATTTCATCCATAAAATAATTGCCACCCTGTATGTTAAAATATCAAGTAAAAACCAAACGAAATGTAATTGCTTAAAATGTAGATATATATGTATGTATCAGTAATCCGCTAATGTTTTGTTTTGCTGATAACGAGTTTTTGTGCCGACAAATTTTTTACTCACTTCCAATCGAGTTTTTGTACGAAGCGGCAATAAATTGTATTTAGCAGAAGTCATTCAGACTTTTTATTTTATATATTTATCTTCAACGTGTGGAAGATTGTACGGTATTAAACATCGAAGTGAATATCTAAGTGCCGATATTCACAAGATAAAGGAAGATACGAATATCAAGGTGCAACAAAGGAAAACTGGAATACCTCGAAATTTTCCTTGAAACTTTTACATAGAGTGTGGCAGAGAAAGTTTACACCCGTTTTATTTTATTTTAATAAATTTTTTTTTATTTACTTTTTACGTTTATTTTGTTTTGTAATTTTATTATTTTTGGGAACTTTGAAACCGAAATTTTTTATAGTTGGCGTGTTGTTTTTTTAATTGTGACTGAATTTTTGGTTTTACGGTATGCACGCGTACCTACATACAGTGCCTTCTTACTTTTTTTCCGTATGTACACTGTACATACGTACTTTTCTTACTTAATGCAATCTAATTGTATGTACATACATACAATTATCACAATTATTCGCACCCTGTTAAAATTAATATTCCAAGACGGGCGCACAAGTGTATATCGGATTACAGTTTGCATAGGTGCATATATATATGGTGCATCAAAACTTTTGTACGCTTTCTCACGTACGATTTTTAACGTCGTGAGAAAGCAATGAAAAGATAAAAAAGCTATAAAAAGTTTTCACGGGTACTTGAGCGGAATATCGCCGATTCAAGGGGACTTTTTTTTTCCATCCCGTCGAGGTGACTCTTATTATAGAATAAAAAAGAAAATTAAATCGGCGTTAAAAATTGTTAAATCAGAAAATAGTGACAAAAATATATATATATATATATATATTAAAGAAATTTAAGACTATAAATATTGAAAAACATAGAGGACATTATATCAAACAAATTGTGAAAAAATATAGAGGAAATTATATAAAAAAAATGTGAAAAAATATAGAGGAAATTATATATAAAAAAATTGTGAAAAATACAGAAGAAAGATTAATTAAGAGGTGTGTTTTAATTCTTACATATCCTGGTGTTTGCTCCCTCCACAGGAGCGTGGAGCAAACAAGAAAAAAACAACAATATCATCCACAGTCGAATGCGGTAGAGAGACAAAATTCTACTTTGGAAAGCTATTTGAGGAGTTTCGTGGATCGGGAACCACAAGCCTGGGAAGAATATTTAAGAACGGCGGCTCATGCGTAAAGCAATACAATTCATACAGGCATTAAACTCACACCTATGGAAACACTTTTCGGGTTTGCATAGAAATTTCTCAACAGGTTACAAGGCAAGCCATAACCATTATAAAATTCCGACAGTTATCATGCAGCACTACCTTTTAAGCTTCAAAAGTCGTTTCAGCTGGCAAGGAAGAATCTGCAAAACAGTAAGGTTACGTCAAAGAATTTTTACGATAGGAAGACTAGAACAAAGTGGTTACATGTCGGCGATAAGGTCTGGGTCAGGCATCCATCCCACGCAGGAAAATTGTCAAAAATTTCTAAAAGACCCTATGAGGTCAGTCCGGAGAATGTACCGGTTGTTTAGAATTCACACTAACGATATATGAAAATTTGTTGAAGGATCAATTCCACTTCACTTTACTTAGTTAATTAATTATTAACATCTGTTATTTTACAGGTGTCATATTGTAAGCAGAAACATTCAGAAAAGGGGTCAGGTATTCGGATGCAGTAAATGGTAAAGAAGGGTATATGAAATGATTTAAGGTTTGGTAAAAATTTTGTTTAACGAGTAGAGGACATAGTAAGAGAGATTATTAAATAAGAAAGAAGAAATAAACTATTCAAATACAAAGATAAGAGTTTAAAAAAGAGAAGAAGGAAACCATAAATAAGAGATTTATAAATAAGGAATAAGATGTTTTTAAAGACATAAAGCATAAAAAAATCTATACTTGTAGTAAAGAAGAACTAATTAGGAGAAACTTTTATTTTAGATATCAGGAAGGTTGCCAGTATATTTAGGGATACAGGTAAGAAGTAGGAGAATCAAAATTGAAAAGCTTATGGTAGTAATATTAGTTAGTGTGACATCACTGTATGCAGAGAATGCCGACTAAAGCAACAAACCCATAACACAAATGGGGGTACTATTCGGGAATGTGGGAAAGGTGAACTTCAACAGGAAGCATTGGACGATTCTAACTAAACTGGAAATGCCAGATTTAACAAAAGAGTTGGAGTTGGCAAAAAATTGCAGCAGTTTAAGCAAAGAATTATGCACCAGGATCAGACACATCGGAGTAGGTACCAGATTCGAAGTGGCAACTAATGAAATAAGAACCTTGGTGTCCAGAATTGAACGAGAGAGTGAAGAGCTTAGCCATGATATGCAGTATCCCATTGTACTAAACGTTCATTTTTTTATGTAGTAGGGTCCTTTTTTAAGACACTTTTTGGAACAATGGATCATACCGACTCAGATGAAATTAATAGCAGACTTGAAGATTTTGATGGGAGGGAGAATCGGACCTTTCACCTTCTGAAGGAGTAGACGAGTTTAATCAAATCAACATTCGACGTACTTAATGCATCACGTGCGCAGGCTGATGCAGACCGTGAGGGGCTCTGGAGTAAAATTTTATTCATCATCGCTGCTCAGCAGAACAAGACTGATGAGTTTTCAAATCTGCAGCAAGGAATGGAGATCAATGAAATTATTATGCTAATGACAATTCAGTTGCAAGAAATTAGCGATACACAGGAGACCTTGGGCAATATTGTGGTGTAATTGAATGCCGGAAAATTACACCACGCTATAATGTCGAGAAATATCTGAGATAATGGCAAACGTTACTAGGGAGTTGGTTTAAACGAAAAATTCCAAGATTTCCGGTTACTGATATAGACTAAAAAGGTAGAACCTGTTCAGGCCGATCAGAAAATTTTGGTCAGGGCAGGAATCCAACAACCACAGGCAGTTTTATTCGACCTGTACAAAGTCTATACAGCAATATACCAGAATGGCTACCATATATATGATCAGGATGTCGAATTCGTTGCAGCAAACACTCACAAGTGACAGTATACCTTGCTAAACTTCCAGCAATATCAAGAATGTCAGCAGCTTTTAACTTTAGCAGATCATTCACAGATTCTGCGCCCAGAGCTAAGTTCGGTAATCACAGCTTTTAGTGATAGGTGCGTCTTAAACTTATTTCGCATCTTCACCGTCAACGAAGGAGAATGCAAGAAGGAGGTCGTGGCCAAATGGGACAGCTTAGTCGAAATAGTGGCAAGAAATCACTGGCTTTATGTGATATCCAGCGCAGAAAAATTAGAAGTGAACTGCAGTAATCAAGTTCTCTCATAATAGTACTTCAAACAGGATCGAAGAAAACAGACACTTTGAAGCTGGAAAACCACGAGATGCTTTCATTGGCGGCGAATTATTTTAATCAGGCGTGGAAAGCACAAGAAGCTAACATCAGGAAAGTCCAGAGCAACATCGAGGAATAGGAGAGCAGCAGACATCAAATCTGGCTTCACTGTATTCATTAACAAAATCGGAGGTTTCACTATTGAATTCTGCATGAATATAAAATTTTATTTTTCACTTTGTAATGATCACATGCTTATATAACTGATAACCGAGGATACCTACCTTTTACCACATTGAACTTTGTAAATGTGGAATCTATAAAAACTCAGCTTTAAGCCCGTCTCATAACCGAGGATATCTACCATTCATTTACATTGAACTTTGTAGATCGTAAATATTAACAATGCTCCCTAAATGCATACTATGCGATGGTCTCGTCACTAGATCAAATATTGGGCATGAATATATTGACTGTAAAAATTTCTGCCATACGACCTGTATGAAAATATCTAACCAAGAAAAACTAAGTATTGGTAGAGGTACTGTGGCCTATCGATGTGAAACCTGTTGTCTAGGGAAGTCAACATCCAAGTCCAAACCATCTTTTGATATCTCCGATTCTGATAATGATTACAGCTCTACATCTTTAAAAAGTATCATATCGAAAATGTCACTTGGAATTGAATCAATCGAACACAGACAAGCTGAATTCAACAAATCAATGGACTCCCTGATTACCCAAGGAACATCGTTAAGACCTCAAGCGCTAAAAATTTGGAATGTTTCCTATATGGCTCCTATATAAATCTCGATCAACATTTAAGTTCTTACAAAGATCTTGTAATTCTTAAAGGGAGAGTGTTATATCTACATTTGTTGTTTTATATGAGTCCAAGGAGTATAAGTCCTATATGAAGAATTTACTACTTGAATATAAGTGCTATAAACGATAGTATATGGGACTATAATTCCCAGAGAATTGTAATCCTGTATAATATACCTATATCAGTATTGGGGAATTTAAATATGGGAATACAGCTCTTGGGAAGTATGTTCATATATCAAGCTCCATATCAAAAATCAATCTCAAATCAGCCCTTATATAAGACTGCGAGGAATAAGTAATTTCAGTAAGAATTCGTTTTCGATATCAACACTAATATAAGCAACCAGTATTTTGTGAAGTTTTATATAGGATCAAGGGGATCACTTGGAAATTGTGTTCCTATACCAAAGCTTATAGGTGATGCAAAAGTGTCATGTTGCAGCACGCAGGTAGTATAACGCCGAGGAAAAGTTTAATATATGACCCTCCTTTACACTCGCAGTTGTTTAAGAACAGTGAAATTACAATTTCAATAACGAATTTAATGGATGAGTGGAATAAAATTAAAAATCCGGTACATTTCATAGAAAAGTAAGAAAAAATGTTCTAAAAATAACATCATCTACGTCGTTGACTTGCAATATATCATCTGCTATGAAGCCGTTAATTTACAGGATATCAAAACTTCCACTAACGATTAATGGCCCAATGCCTTGCCTATTTAGCTTGTATATCCTGCGTGACCAGCCCGCTCTCGGTTGGGAATCACATCGTTTATTAGTTTTTGCAGCAACGTAACTCGTTTTACTGGAGGCCAATACAAATACCATCTTTTTCCCATGCAGATGGTATCGCCGTTTTCCACTGTCTTCACAATTTTATATGGCATGTTTCTAAAAAATGCAACTATCATTTAAAAAAAAAAACCAAAATAGCAAATTGACGAAAGAAAATTTAAACGAAATTCTACGAAATCTGATAGCAAAAATCCACAAAATTTGTCGTCTGCTTTTGCTATTCGATTTCTTGGATTTTTGTTTAATTTTTCTTTCGTCTATATGGTTTTATGCACTCAACTCAATTCTGATAGACCGAGTTGAGTGCTTTAAATTAAAAATATTACCGTATGCCACTGTGGGCACGTTCACAAAAACTTATTGCAACTTGTTGTTTCAACTGTCAAGAATCTGTTCAAAGCACAATACGCTGGCCGATCGGAATTCTGATATAGGAATTCACGTCACGAAATAGGAGCATAAGTACTATATGAATGTTGTTATTTCGGTATTTGCTCTACTATGCTTATATAGCACTACAAATACCATACCAAAATATCTATTCTCAACACAGCAATTTACATCTTTATATAGGAATTTGTTACCTGTATAAGCGTTTATTCCTGCCCTTGTAGGTGTTGAAGTCATGATAGGAAATTTTGTGTGTTATATCAACATTTATAATCTTCAAGGGAGAACTGAAGTCCTATATCATCTTTTTCTTATGTACCCCTACCCAGTAGCCATGTTTGCTGATTATTTGGACGGCCATATTTGTAATAAAAAAAGACGCATTTTTATTTAGGTATAAATTAGCTTAGAAATATAAAAATAATTACATATGAGTAAATTTATTGAAAACTAGATAAATTCACATTAGTTCCATTTATTTGGAGAACCAAATGAACATAAGAGTTTTAACCATAATTAATTAAACGTTGTTATTTATTTATTTATTTTAAAGCGCTTTGTTATTTTTCGATCTAGCGTGATAAATACTAACAGTAAAATTTAAATCGTTCGTAAATTAAAATATATACCAATGTGAAAAAACAATTTTAATATTAATAAATATGTTCCTCAATCACATTTTATAATACCATCTTTTGCGTTAAGTGAAACTTTCCTATAGGACTCTAAGTCACGCATGCATTTTAAGTTCCATATGAATAATAAAATTGTAGAGTCAACTAGGATCTATTGTTTCTTAATGATTTTACATCAGGATCAATTTTCCTATATGGGATAACTTGTTCCCAAATAAATTATTACATACGGATATATTTAATTCCTATATCAGTGAAGTATACTAATTTAGGAAATCCTACAACAACGTTATAACACTAAATTTCTACAATAGGGTATATATAAAGTCTTGTATAAGCTCTGAGCATCAATATGAGATTACGCTATAAATACATTATAGGAATCATTATTCCTATATCAACACTAAATTTTATTCCCCGAGCATGATATGGGATTCTCCACTTTAGCACTATAAGGGTCTAGTGCAATTCTCGGTGAGACAATAATCTGGCTTCTTATAACAATTTAAGTTCGCAAGATTTATTCCCTAGTATAGCTCTGAGCTTTATATAGGACAAAAATTGATCGTTGGGTAACGGCTTCAACGATGTTAAAAGTAATAGCTGAAAAAGTTGATAATCATGAGAATCGTATTAAACTACTTGAAAAAGAGAAGGCCGATCTTCAACATAACCTATCAGTCATCACAAGCCGCCTTGAAATTTTGGAAGACAATGCACTTAGTCAGTGGCGACGACCTACCCGTGTACATGACAATCCCATCATGTCGGTTAATCCCGCGCAATGTACATAGTATAGCTAACTGTCGCCTTTCCCACCGTATCCCCAGTTCGATACTGATCCCTATCCCGATTCCCGGGGGAGTATACCCCCAAAAAACCTACCAAGCCAAGGTGTAAATGCCATCGTGCCGAGGGCTGCGTGGCAGTGGGTAGTATTTGCACTATCTCAAACAATCTCCTTGGGGAAAAGGGCGTACCCCATTGTATCAATTGCCTTACTCCGATATGGGGGCTCTGTCGGAGCAGACCGTCTTTCCAACCAATCTCGTGGGACCAAAAATGAATCATCTTTCCTTTTTTAATAAAAACCTTTCTACTATCACAATAGGTGACAGTTCAGCACCAGTTGCTGCCAACAACCCAGCTTCAATTGCTGGCGGATCCACCTCTGCACCAGCGGAGGCAAGGCAATCAATATCGACTGCTGGAGAACCCACCACTGCATTAGAAGGGGCGAGGTCCTCACCACAGTCCAAACATAAAACGCGACACAAGATGTCGGGTGCCCAAGAGCGTAAGTTGCGCAAAGCCAAGCGAGCTTTGGCGGAGGGGAGAGAGACCGATACAGCCAAACCGTCCTCACAGAAGGCTGGGCAGGTTATTCCGCAACAGCTGGCTGTGAGGAGCGGGGCGGCTCCAAAGGTTAAAAGAAAATTCAACTGGGCAGCAATGGGTAAGCCCAGTGGAAATAAAATTGAGGTGGGCAACAGAAGGAGCGTCACCATCTGTTCCGGTGCAATTACATCGACTGCTGTGACTGGATCATCAGACATGCAGGTCTTAACCAGTGGTCCATTGCGCCGGCCAGAGACAAGTGGAACTGTTACCATAGTTAGCCAGTCCCTGGCAGGGGCCTCTCCGATAACCACCCCAAAGAAGGATGCCACCAAGCCCAAGAGGGGCAGAAGGAAGCCACTCCAGTTCCTAAAAGAAAAAAACGAAATGGGAACACCGAAGTGCTTCGCCAGTGTCGTCAGAGAAAATAACGACAATTTTATTTTGGTGGCCGTGATTGACTCTGGCGCACCTGGTGCACGGGTGAAAGGCAGATAATTTTTCGAGAGGCCTTGGACGCGGCCTTCGACACCGCTCTGAAGGGGGCTGTGGGAGGTCTGCTTGTTCGGTTTTCCTGGAGTGGTTTCAACAGGGAATTTTTCAGGGCAACCTGTGAGGACGCCTTCACGGTTAATTTCCTTAAGAAACAAGTGAGGGGACACGAAAATCTTTGGGAGGGTGTCAACCTACAGGTGGTACGGAAGGACGAAATCCCGAAGTTCTTCAGGGTCTCCGTCACAATAAATGGAAAACCTAGAGCCAACGAGGAGATCCTAGGGTGCTTGAAAAAGCAAAATGGCCTAAAAACCGACCTGTGGCGGGTTTACCACCGCAGGGAGGAAGAGAATTACCTGCTCCTGGTTTTTGGGGTCGACCAAGAGTCTCTTAGTTGGCTCAATGAGAGAGACGGCCTGGCTCACTATAGGATGACCAGGCTGAAATTTAGACCTGGCAACAGGCTGGAATCACCTCCCGGCGAGGCCGTGGAGACGGATACCGAAGCTGAGCAGTCAAAAGACAAAGCCTGCCGCAGATAAACCGCACGCCGGTGCAGCTAAGGCAATCGAGGCCGTCTCTGGGCCGCCCCTATATACAGACAACTAGGCGATAGCTTTTTGTCATAGTATACCGGTAGGCCCGAGGAGAAACCCCACGATGGGCTCCTCAGCAGATCCGTCTATCTCGGACGAGGAAAAAGAGCTTCTCGGAGAGATTTTCTCATCAGATGATGATGATGGATCTCTAACAGAGGACACCCTGGAGGAAGAGGAACAGAGGTAGTGCTAGCGATGAAAATGATTTAGATCAATCTCCATCGCAGTGGGGTGGCAGCAGTCAAACTAGAGCAGCTCCTCTTTTCATACAGCGCGGATGTAGCACTCATCCAGGAACCATTAACTGTGAATGACATGATTCCTGAATGGGGGAAGACACTCCAGCTCTTTTACTGCCGTGGTCCAGGTAGGCTGAGAACCTGCATCATAGTAAAGAAATGTTTAAACCTTATATTTATTTCAGAGGCTACTTTAAAAGACGTAACCACGATCTTGTGGGAGAGGTCAGTAGAAGGAAGGTTGAAGAGATTGGTTCTCTCATCTCTTTACCTTCCCTTCGACTCGGATCATCCACCGCCATCAATGGATATGGCAAACATCGTGGCATTCGCGAACAACAGCAACCTGGAGTTGTTAATCGGGTGCGATACTAACTCCCACCACACAATCGGGGATAGCACCGACTGTAATACTAGAGGTGAGTCACTTCTTGAATTTCGTGTTACCACTAACATGCATGTACTTAAAATAGGCGATGAACCAACCCTTTTAACACGCAGTCGAAGGGAGGTCCTAGATCTAAGTCTCGCAACTAGACATCTAACTTCGTATGTTCACAACTGGAGGATCCCGGAAGAAGTCTCACTCTCCGACAACCGTTACATACGCTTCGAGTTAGATATGACGGTTGATAACACAGTCACCTATAGGAACCCTACAAGAACCAACTGGGAGGATTTCGAACACGTGCTCACTGAAAGGTTCACCAATATAACCGACACTCAATTAATTTCTAAAGCGGATATTGACAGGGGAGTCGAAGAAATCACCACCGCGCTAACCCTATCCTTTGAGGACTCGTGTCCGATTAGACGGGCAGATTCGAATTCTGTCCCCACTTGGTAGACGCGCAAGCTAAAAAATAAACGCGTAATTGTGCGCTTGCTATGTAATAAAGCCAAAAGATCAAACGACGCAAACGAATGGTTAATCTACCAAAACACATAGCGCCAGTATATATACCACGAAGTTGTCGCAAGAAGTCCGCGTTGTGTTTATACCGCAGGCAGGTCGGGTAGACAAGTCAAATGCAAAAGCGTATAGCCCTATAAGCTGGATTTCTTTCTTACTCAAAACCTTCGAACGCATCTGTGAGTGGGAGCTGAGACGCTCCATCCCCAGAAGCAGACTATCACAGCACCCACATGCGTACTTAAAGGGAAATTCCGTCGATACGGCTCTCCATGAGGTGATTCACTCAATTGAAAAAGGCTTCCTCTTTAAACAATCTACGCTAGCTGTTTTCATCGATGCAGAAGACGCCTTTAATAATTTTGTTCTGCATAGGTTCACGGAAATACCAGCAAAACATGGAGTGAACCAATCTCTAAAAAATTGGATTACACACATGCTGCTTACTAGAACAGTCTTTGCTAATCTTGGCGGGGCAAGGAGAGTTAAAAAAGTTCACAGCGGTACCCCTCAAGGCGGTATTCTATCAACTTTGCTATGGGTACTTATCATGGACGATCTCCTGCTTTCACTTCCCCGGATGGGGTACAAATCAGTATGTTACACGGACGACTTGACAATTTTAGTCACCGGAAGTTATGAACCTGTACTCTTAGGATTGGTGCATGGAGCGATCCGACAAGTCATGCGCTGGGCGACGGATTACGGGCTGAGCATCAATCCACTGAAAACTGACTTATGCCTATTCACCATGAAAAGGAATATCCCCAGGTTAAATCTGCCCCTGATTGGCTCCACACGCTTGGAATTATAGGACAGGGTGAAATACCTAGGTATTGTTCTAGACAAAAAGTTAAACTGGAAACCACACCTCGAAGACAGAGCGAACAAAGCTCTTAGATTGTTCGCAATGTGCCGTAATGCAGTAGGGAAGAAGTGGGGACTCAAACCGCGGATAATTCTATGGATATACACTAGTTTCATTCGACCCATGTTCACCTAAGGTTCAGCGGTATGGTGGAAAGCAATAGACTCCGCCAACCATCGCAAGATGCTGGAGAAGATTCAAAGACTGTGCCTTCTCAGCGCAAGCGGCGCTTTTAAGTCAACTAGCACCCGGGCTCTGGAGGTTATCTTCAATATACACGCGGTGCAAATACATATCAAGCAGAGGGCGTCGCCTACAGCGCTAAGGCTGCATCTTAACCTCGGCTGGCTTCATGGGGAACAATGGTTCCAAATGTATCCATTTATGAGTTCGAGCAGTCTATCGCTCCTGGCATTGACAGAGATAGCGACTACCTCCTCGAGACCATACTGGAAAGCAATTTTGAATTTTGAATTCCATCCAGGGCGGAATGGGAATCACATTCCGTGTTTCAACCATTGACAAACACAATTATAATATATACTGATGGCTCTAATTCCGATGAAGGCACCGGAGCGGGAGTTTTCTGTGATGAGCCTGAAATTGAGTTCTCCATTCACCTGAAAACCACTCCACGGTTTTCCAGGCAGAAGTCAAGGCTATCCTTGAAGCGAAAAGACACCTCCTTAACTCAGCCACTGAGAATAAGGAGATAGCCATCTGCTCTGACAGCCAAGCAGCTGTCAAAGCTTTGTCTAAACCCTTTATAACGTCCAAATTATTAATGGAGTGCAAAACCACCCTGAATTACCTTTCTCCGAATAACAGGGTGATAGTGTAGTGGGTGCCGGGGCACAGCAACATCAGCGGGAATGAAAGGGCAAACGAACTTGCTCGTCTTGGAGCAGGCCCAGAGGAACCTGCCTCTACAGTCGGGATTGCACCAAAACACCTTGTCTCAATCATTTCAAGCTGGGCTGACCGCCAACACAGTCGCCTTTGGTTAAAAGATCCCACGCGTTGGACAACAAAGGAACTGTGGGGTACACCAAACTTAAATCATACGAACAAGCTCCTAAAACTCAACAAGCCAACCCTGAGGACTCTGGTGTCCATTCTCACTGGGAATTCCTCCCTCACGGGCCATTTTCATAGGATGAGACTTGTTGATGATCCTATATGCGGTGGTTGCGGATAGGAATCCGAAACAGTGACCAATTTTCTATGTCACTGCCCAGCACTCTCAGGAATACCTCCGTGAAGAGTTGCATGATGCCGGCAAGGAGGGCTGGGAGCCAATACTGAAATTTATAAGAGCGTCCAGTTACGACCTATGAGCGATCGCTCATGGGTCTGGGGGGTGAACAATGGGCTTTGACTTGGCATTCGTGCAAACCTCATAAATCAATCAATCAATCAATCAATAGTCATTTTCTTGAATTCCGCAATATTCCTTCTGATGAATCAGAAAATGTATTCAACATAATACAAAAAATTTATCATGCAATTGATATACCTCTGACTGAAAGAGACATCATCAAAACTTATAGATCCAGGACAAATAGAATATCGCTAATAGACCTATAATTGTCAAATATATTTCGGAATTCGTTAGAGATCGTGTAATTAGTGCCTATAAGATAAAAAAAGATCAAATTAAAAACTCACGAACAACTCTCAACCTTGATGAATGTGTAGTAATATTAAATCAAAACTCGTCTTTAATTAATTTAATTTAAGTTCAGCTTTATTTAACAAATAGGTGACGTGTGTCTGTGCTCCTTGACCGACTAACAACAAGTGAACAGAATTCGATTTCTCTTATCTAGCAGCGGTAAGTACAAAATTCGTAAAATTCAAGAACAATAGGATTTACAGTATAATGCAGATATGGATTAAGTGAATTACATGTTAAATGAGGTACACACATTTATAGTAAAATACATTTTGAGTTTGATTCAATAAACATAAATATTTCAAACTAACCAAATTTTATAGAACGAAAGGTAATGATTTTATACAATGAAAATTAATGATTTGTATGTTTTAAAGTAGTTCCCTAACATACTCCCGCCAGTTAAGAGAACTCTTAACTATCTTCAATTGGCAGCTTGCAGATTTTCGATATTGGTCTCTTTATGTTTCCCTTAACTGTCTTGATAGTAGCGACTCGTACCAGATTGTCACGACCAGGGTGTGTATCAATAATTCGGCCCAGTAACCAGGTTGAAGGCGGCATATTATCTTCTTTTAGGAGGACTAAATCTCCTATCTCTAGGTTTACAGACTTAGTACGCCATTTTGGTCGATGTTGAAGAAGATTTAAATATTCCAAATGCCACCGCTTCCAGAAATGCTGATGCATTTGTTGGATGTGTCGCCATCGATGGTGTGTTGATACTCGTACATCTTCGACAGGTGCTTCAGGTTGGGCCACCATCGGTTGACCGATTAAAAAATGGGCTGGAGTTAATGCATCTAGGTCGTTGATATCGTTTGTCATTGGAGTTAGAGGTCTTGAGTTCAGAAGTGCCTCCACTTGCGATAGAAATGTAGCCAGTTCCTCAAATGTCAATCGGATGTCTCCAATGATTCGATGTAGGTGTCGCTTCACAGCCTTAACACCGGCCTCCCAGAGGCCACCAAAATGAGGAGCTGAAGGAGGATTAAAATGCCACGATACCTTCAAATTAGATAAAAAGTTTGTGATTAGTTCGTTATGATAACGAGATTTTATTAAGTCAAAAACTTCTCGAATTTGCCTGTTGGCGCCTACAAAATTTGGACCATTGTCGCTATATATGTTTAATGGCAAGCCTCGCCTGGAAGTGAATCTTTTGAGACATGCTATAAAGGATTCACTAGTCAAGTCCGTGACTGCTTCCAGATGTAACGCTTTTGTACTAAGGCAGACAAATACCGCGATGTATCCCTTTGAACATCTTGCTCCGCGACCCTTATGTAGTAGTATTGATAGAGGTCCTGCATAGTCTACACCAACATTCTCAAATGCTCTTGTCGGTGTGACCCGATGTATAGGTAGGTTCGCCATTAACTGTTTCGATGTAGCAGCTCGATAACGGATGCATTTCAAACAAGTTTTAATGCAGGACTTAATACTTAATCGACTTGAAAGAATCCAGTAGTCTTGCTTGAGGATATTCATGAGAAGTGATAAACCTGCATGCATATACAATTCGTGTTTATATCTAATAAGAGCCCTAATGAAAGGGTGATCCTTGGGCAGGATTATAGGATGTTTTGCGTTATAGTTGATTAGTGAATTCTGGAGCCGTCCACCTACACGTAGAATACCGTCCACGTCCAGGAAGGGTACTAGGGATAATAACCGACTTGATGTAGGTAGTTGTTGACCAGTTTGAAGACATTTAATCTCTGATGGGAAGAAACTTGCTTGGACCCATTTATAACAGACACGTTTGGCCTTTTCCAATTCGGATGTAGTTATCCACTCTGGTAAGCTTAGTGCTTTGCTCTTGCATTTGAGGATGAAGCGTAGACATCTGCTAAGGATACGAACGACTCGCATTATGTGTGAGTGCCGTTGAAATAAGGTGTCTAAAGTGTCGTTAATAACATCAGCGTGAAAAACTTCTATAGATTCATTTCGCCTTTCTAGTTCTGCTAAACGATTTTCCTTGATTACTGCAGGTGGTTGTTGGTTCCAATTGCTTTCGAGCCATTCAGGTCCCTTCCACCAAAGCCTTGACCTTACAAGATCCATGGCGGAAATTCCTCGCGTCGCCAAGTCAGCAGGATTATCAGCCGACCTCACATGATGCCAGCAGTTTCTTGGCAATATTGGTAGAATTTGTGATGTCCGATTTCCTATGTAACATTTCCACTTTCTTGGGTGTGATGAAAGCCATGATAGCACTACTTCGGAATCAGTCCACGCAAAGCATGGTGTATTCTCAAGTGAGAGCGTTGATAAAATGAACGTGATCAGATTAGCTAAAAGAAGCGCCCCACATAGTTCCAATCTAGGAAGACTTATTTGTTTGACTGGTGCAACTCTGGTTTTGGCTGCAATTAGAGTGATTGTGACAGCAGCCCCATCGGTTGTTACCTTTCCATATACTGCAGCTGAATATGCCATTTCGGAGGCGTCTGAGAATCCGTGTAGCTCTAGCAATGAAGATGGACCGATGAAACGAGGTATTCGGACTTCCTTTATATGATGCAAAGCTTTCCATAGGTTCGTCCATTTTTCAGCAATGGTATCAGAGACACGGGAGTCCCAATCGTAATTGAGTAGCCACAGTTGTTGTAGCAGAATTTTGAATGAGATTGTAATTGGTGATAGCAGTCCCAAAGGATCGAAGATTTTGCTTGATTCGGATAAAATAATGCGTTTTGTTGCTGGTGGAGTAAGCTTATTAGTAATATCGAAGGCAAATTTATCCTCAGATGGAATCCATTTTAATCCGAGAACTTTAATTGAATCCGGTGTATCATCAATTTTTAATGAAGCAAATGATTGATGCTCTAATGGTATTGAGTTTTGGAATTCCCTTGAATTCGATGTCCATTTTCGTAAGGAAAACCCTCGCAATTGCAATAGTGATATAAGCTGCTCTTTGAGAGTTAGAGCTTCCTTCAGAGTATTTGCTCCACCCAAGTAGTCATCGACGTAAAAATTGTTTTTCAAGGCCTTCTCTGCTGAAGGATATTGTCCCTTGAACTCTTCCGTTAGTTGCATCAGGCTTCTTGTGGCTAAGAATGGCGCAGATGATGTACCATAAGTGACGGTGGTCAACTGATAATGTTGTAATGGTTGATCACTAGACTTCCTCCAAACAATCCGTTGAAAGGCTCTATCCCTTTCATCGACAAGGATTTGCCGAAACATTTTCTCTATGTCTGCGGTAATGGCAATTGGATGAGTCCTGAATGAAAGTAAGATTTGTATTAAGTCCCTTTGAACTTTAGGACCAACCAGCATCTTATCATTAAGAGATATTCCTGATGACGATGAAGCTGAACCATTAAAAACCACTCTTAATCTGGTTGTAGTACTCGATGGTTTCAGCACAGCATGGTGCGGCAGATAAAAAGTTTCTATGTTCGAATATAACATATTAGGTGGTACAGACTCCAAATGTTTTAAATTACGATATTCTTCCAGGAAATCGGAATATTCCTTCTGCAGGTCCGGGTTAGTTCGAAATCGACGCTCAAGTGTTTGAAATTGCTTTGTTGCCAAAAGGAGTGTATTTCCTAGGGCTGGACTATTATTTCTGAATGGTAGTCGGACCACATATCTACCTGTAATGGAATCAACCCTGATTGTTTTGCTAAACATTGATTCACAATGCTCTTCCTCCTCTGAATATTTGGGTTGTTGAATTGGAAGCTCTTCAATTTCCCAGAATCTTCTTAATGCTTGATCTACGTTTGCTATGCTTATGTGAAGAGATGTTATACTCTCATTTTGGATAGATTGTGGTGCTTGTCCCGAAATTATATACCCGAAAATGGTATTTTGCAACGCCGGAGCTGCTGGTGAAACAACGTGCCGTCCTTCTCTTAATATGTGCAATACATGATCTGCTCCCAGCAAAACATCTATTTTGGATGGCTGGTTAAAAGTCGGATCTGCTAATTCATATTGTTGGATGAGGTCCCAAATGGGACAACTGTCGACGTTGATATATCTCGGAGGTTGCGGTGATGTGAGACGGTTCAGAACGAAGGCTTCCACTCTGATTTGTTGTGATTGATCCACAGGTGAACTTAAAATGAGTGACATTTTGCCTTGGTGTACCCTGATTTACCAGATGATAAACCTCGGACTATAATCTTAGCCTTTTCTCGCTTAAGACCTAGTCGTTGTGCGAATTCTTCCGAAATAAATGATGCTTGCGACCCTGAGTCCAATAATATCCTGCATGTTTTCCAGCTACTTGTTGCATCAGCTACAAGTCCTATAGCTGTTGGTAAAATAGGAATTTTATTGAAGATATGGTTATATGAACTATATGCGTTCAGTGCGGCTGAAGAACTATCTTCTTCATCAAGATTACATTGGTGCGTGTAACTGTCCATTCGAGTGGAGGAAGTAGGCTGACCAGATACTCTTGATAACTTCATCAACTGGTCTGGATTCTCTTTGTTTGTTGATGCGTGATGCGATTTTATTTGTGCGGGGGCTTTCACATCCTGTATGTGTAAGCTAGAATGGTGGAGTTTTTTGCAAAAATGGCATTGAAATTTAGATTTACAAAACTGAACTTGATGTCCAGCACTGAGGCAATTGAAGCACAGATTGCGGTTACTAACAAAATTACGTTTGGCTGCGATATCCATACTCTTATAGCCTTGACATTTTGATAAATGATGAGAAAGATTGCATTTAGGACAATTAATAGTGGTTTCTGTATGTAAACTACGAACTGTCGGTTTTGTAACTGGTTGTCTTTTAAGACTAGGTTCGAAAGATTCGAGAGCATCACAGCGTCGATTTAAGAATGTTAAGAAATCCTCGAACGAAGGAAATTCCTTCTCAGCAGATTCTTCCGCCCAGGCATGTCGGGTCTCGAAGTCAGTTTTATTGAGAAGTATGTATATGAGCCAAGGATCTCGACTCTTAGCATCGTCGCCCAACATCTTAATACCTCGAATCAATTCATCTGCAGTATCTGTTAATTTTCGTAGAGAATTGCTTGAAGAAGTTGTGCAAGGAGGCTGACTGATAAAGGTTTTAATGTATGACGTTAATATTTGTCGTTTTTTATCATAACGCAGTTTAAGTTTGGTCCATGCTTCCTGATAATTGACGTCCGTAACTGCGATGTGTTTAATTAGTGAAGCAGGTTCGCCTCGAAGAAGACCTTTCAAGTACTGTAGTTTGTGAACCCTAGACAATCCTTCTCGATTGTCTATGGTAGATTCGAACAAATCTTTAAATGATGGCCATTCAATGTAGCTGCCAGTGAATGGTGGAATGTTAACCCTTGGCAACTTAACCTCTAGCGTATCGCTGTGAGACTGATTTGCGACAGTATCAAAAAGGTTTCTTTGCTGCTCGACGAACCTACTCATAGTAGAGTTTAATTGTTCTGCGGTATTTGTATTATTATTGTTGGTAGTTTGAGGTTGCGTTGTTGTTGCTCGTTGTTTCAAGACTTTAAGTAGGCTAGATTTTATTTCGAAGTATTTACTTTCAAATTCTTCGAATTCAGATTGAACATTATTATTGGAAAGATCATCATCGATTTGCTTAAATTCAAAATAAAGCTCTTCTAGTTTTTCTAATCGGGTTTCTAAATCTTCCGTGGTTTTATCTTCTGAAATATTATCAGTAAAGTTCTTAAGACGAGTGACTGAACCCTTAATTCGGCCTCTTTGATTTTTTAGCAAAGATATATCAGCCATTTGTAAAATATTATGCAAATATCACGGGAATACTTATAATCGATAGAATAGATATATTGAGCCCACTATAATTATTTATTGTTTCCTTTGAAGAATGGAGGTTCCAAAAATGTACAGAAATTTATTTAAAATACACACCCAAACCTTAGTAATTGAAAGTTGAATGTGTACACACAAGTGCAGTTTGAATAGTAACACTCATTAATGTTTAACCTTAGCCTGAAAGCTAAATTGTCCACGCAGCATCGACGTTTCTTAATTTATTGACTAAATTTGAATTATGATTATTTTTCCGACCACTAAATGTACTTAAAATACATATAACATAAGCCCGCCGTGAAACGTTGTAAATAAAATTTCAGTCCAAATAATTATTCGTAATTATATTTGTCCCGTTAATTTCATGACCACTTCAATATGCTGTGTTTAGGCAAAGTTAATTTCCAATAATATAATTCGGCACCATATGTAATTTACGTATAATGTAAGCTAGATTGAAATGCCTTTTGTACAAATTTCACTTCAAATAATTGTATTCATAAATGTATCTATCCCGTTAGGCTCATAAACAATGAACACTTCACTATTAATTTCATTTCCAATAATAAATTTTTAAGATAAATTTCATGTGCGCAGGCAATATTATTATCAAAATGTCGAATTTATTTAATTATGTATAACTAAAACTGGTACTTAGCTGAATGTTACATTACGCCACAATTTAACGATGCGGTGTCATCTCGAGGAACTCCAATTTTGCGTGAGATGATTCAGATTTGCATGTTAACTCCTGCTGTTCTTGGGCAGTTATCTGCAATTGATGTCACATCTGTAGCAATGCAATGTTATCTCGTTGCAATCCAATGTAATCTTGATGTGGTGATATAATCTGATGAAATCCAACTTAATCTTGGTAAAATCCAATTGAATCTTGATGAAATTCCATGTAATGGCTTCCAATCACCAATTGAAGTTTATGCGGGATAATTCCCGGGTTTCGGCACCAAAAATGTTTCCAAATTAAAAACTCACGAACAACTCTCAACCTTGATGAATGTGTAGTAATATTAAATCAAAACTCGTCTTTAATTAATTTAATTTAAGTTCAGCTTTATTTAACAAATAGGTGACGTGTGTCTGTGCTCCTTGACCGACTAACAACAAGTGAACAGAATTCGATTTCTCTTATCTAGCAGCGGTAAGTACAAAATTCGTAAAATTCAAGAACAATAGGATTTACAGTATAATGCAGATATGGATTAAGTGAATTACATGTTAAATGAGGTACACACATTTATAGTAAAATACATTTTGAGTTTGATTCAATAGACATAAATATTTCAAACTAACCAAATTTTATAGAACGAAAGGTAATGATTTTATACAATGAAAATTAATGATTTGTATGTTTTAAAGTAGTTCCCTAACAGATATCAATGCCATTAATCTAGGTTTCGATATAGACTCTAAAATATTTATTAATGAAATTCTATCAAAATCTAAAAGACAGTTTTTTATAAAGCCAAATTGTTCAAAGTTGAAAGGAACTTTAAATACTTATGGTCAACAAGAGGGAAAATCTACTTAAAACAAAATGATACTAGTAAACGGTTTCTGGTTAAAAAAGAAGGAAGTCTTGACTTCATTTTAAAGGGAAGTTCTACATAATTTTAGTATTTTCCTTTTTTTCTTTTTTGCGCACTCTGAAGTCTTTATTTTCTAATACATATGTCACTTAAACTCTATTATCAGAATGTTAGATGTCTAAGAACTAAGACCGAGGATGTAAAACTATCCATCTTGGCGAGTAATTACTACATTATATATTTAACTGAAACCTTTTTGCAAGACTTCGTATTAAGTAGTGAACTCTTTGATAATCGCTACCTAGTGTATTGAGAGGACAGATACCTAAGTCTTACTTCCAATAAAGTTGGAGGAGGATGTTTCATAGCGGTTAATAAATCATTAATATCACATCACGCTCCTGAAATTGAGTCTGAAAACGAGGATCCTTGGGTTGTCGTCAAGCATGATTGTTTTCGGTTATACATATCTTGTATTTATATTACTACTGCTACTTCATTTGATGTATATGATTCAAACTTTTCTAATATCAGTGACAAATGTTTGCAACTTCCTGAAATATCTAAAGTTATTTTCACTGGTGATTTTAATCTACCTAATATAATTTGGACTTATAATAATGAGCAGATGTGCATGAGTATGTCTGGTTTTATTAATTCTGCTTCACTTTTGCTTCAAAATAACACTAATATATGTAATTTAAGACAATTTAACGTGATACCTAATCATAAGAATATAATACTAGATATAATCTGGTCCAATTTGTCCGAAAATGATATTATGGTATCGGCTTCTCTAGAAGTACTTTCCCGTATCGATCAACATCATCCACCTCTCGATGTTGATATCTCATTTAAATGACATGAGTCATTACCAGTGATCGCTACAAACAAACTTTTCTTTCACATGGCCGATTACACTATTATCAATGATTATCTGATTCAAGTTGACTTCTCTTCTAAGTTTTCCACAAATATAAATCAATAATATAATAATTTTTTTTTTATTCCAGATAATTGTATTGCGTCCTTAGTCCCATCATTTCAACTAAAAAACCTAAGATATCCAAATTGGTACAATCGCGAATTAATTCAAATATCCAAATTGGTACAATCGCGAATTAATTCAAACTTTAAAAGAAAAATCAAAGTATCGTCGTAAATACAAACGCTTAAAACACGCCGAAATTTATGCAAATCTTTCCCTATATCGTCGATTGTCCAAAAGATTAATCAAAGAGTGTTATAGCAAATTTTTAGAAGAACCCGAGAGAGCTTTAAAAAGCAACGTTAAAGCATTCTGGGCTTATACAAAAACACTGAAATCATCAAACATGTTTCCTAGTGAAACGTATTATGATAATACACTTTTCGATACACCTCAAGATATTTGTGATAGTCTTGCTCGTTACTTTAAAACAGTATATTCTGACAACATTAGTGATAATGACTTGTCCCCCTCATCTACTCTATCTTCCGCCACTTTTACTTCTATTTCTATGCTTCCAATCAATCCGCAAGATATATAAATAATTCTTCTCGGTTTAGATATAAGTAAGAAAGCAGGACCCGATTCTGTACCAAATATCTTCTTGAAGAATTGCTCCACAGTCTTAAGTACCCCAATAAGCCTATTATTCAATTTGGCATTACATCACAATGTTGATCCATCCACGCTAAAGGAATCTTTCGTTACTCCTATATTTAAATGCGGTGATCCTAAATCCATAACAAATTACAGACCTACATCCATCTCCAATAGTCTTGCTCTTGTGTTTGAAAAAATTGTTTACGACCAACTTCTTCCCCAAACAATCTGCATTTTCAACTCTCAACAACATGGATTCCTTCCAGGTAAGTCCACTGTCACTAACTTAGCGATATATACTAACAAAATTGCCGTTGCACTTGATGAGAGGAAACAAGTTGATTCTATTCAAACCGATTGATAAGATCATGCACTCTCGTGAATTATTAAAAATGTCTTGTTTAGGTTTTCATACAAAGTTAATAAAATGGTTTGCGTCATATCTCCGTGAACGACTTCAGATAGTAGTTTTAAATGGTTATCCGTCCACCCCGTTTGTACAAACGTCTGGTGTCCCGCAAGGTACCATGCTTGGTCCTTATATATTCCTCATCTACAATAATGACCTACCCCTCCAAATAAGAAGTGAATGTCTTTTATATGCAGATGATGCAAAAATTTTTAAAGTTATTGAGACAGAAGAGGGCTGCATGTCTTTACAGAGAGATATTCTTGTTTTAGAGAACTGGAGCAATGATAATTTTTTACCGTTGAATATATCCAAGTGTAAAACCCTAACTTTTTCTAGAAAAACAAATAGCATACATTACCATTACAAAATTGTTGATATCTGTCTTAACCGTGTTATTGAATTGAAAGGCCTGGGAGTTATTTTCGACCAGAAACTATTATTTCGGTCAAACATCTTCTGGATTACTTCCAAAGCTTTTAGATTACTTGGGTTCTTATTCCAAATTTGTAAGTCTTTTAAATCTTCATCCTCTTTTATTACCCTTTACATTCATTAATAAGAAGTCACCTCGAATACGCGTGCACTATCTGGAATCCTTTTTATGTTGTGTATGTACAACAGATTGAATCTGTGCAAAGGAAATTTACTAGAATTCTACAATACAAAATGTATGGATCTTATCTAAATTATTTTTCTCGACTTGACATATTTGGTATCTCTACCCTCGAAAAGCGGCGTCTTTTCCTAGATGAAATCTTCTTGTTTAAGATAACACATAACCATATTCGTTGCCCTGAATTATTAAGCAGCATTAATTTAATCCAACCAGAGTTACCTGTTCACCTTTCACTTTCCAGATCCCTACTGCCAGAACCAATCTGCGTTATAAATCTCCTACATATAGGAGTCAGAAAAATCATAATGACCTACTAAACGATGCTGACATCCTCAGTTTTACCCGCTACTAATTTAAAACTGTTATCAGAACTAAAATTGAGACTCCGCAATCAGAGTAACTATTATATAATAATAATTCAATACTAAGAATCATTGTATATTTCCCCTTTTGTTGATTCTAATGATTTTAATCTTTTTACCTTTGATTATTCCCTGTTACCTTGAATTTTTGTAATTCATCTAATCTTCAATAACTGTTAATAATAACTTTATATTGAATTCCATAATACTTATCTATATAGCATCTAGCTTTTTTAATTAAAATTTGTTATTGTTTTAAATATTCTTCTGCAGCACTTATGCATATTACTTTTGTATTTTCTAGTTATTAAGATCCCGGTAGCTTTTAATTGTGACCAGTCTGTAAGCTATCGCTGTAAATTTTTGAATAAATAAATAAATATATAAATACTGGAATCAACCAGAAATTCGAAAATAGTACAGCTGTAGCAAGAGGATAAAGAAATTGACAACGGCGTTGAACTGCTCATCCCCACAACAGCTAACTTGCCCACAACCCACCTACCAACCGCCGTAGGGAAACAAGTAGTTCAGTTAGAATAGCTACTGTAGATGTAAAAATAATGTGACTTATGTATGTATACGGCAACCTTAGGAATTGGTCTATTCGTAACTAGTGTATGTGTGGGACCCGCACAATAATACAAAAATAAAAGGACAGAAAAATGTACAAACACGTGAATATGTAGTTATAAAATTTTTTTTTGTTAATTAGTTCAATAAATAAGAAAAAAATTAAACATTAGAAAAGAAATTAATAAGATTACATATTAAAGTGCATGTGAATTAATTAAGATTCTTTTTATTAGTCATGAAATTTTCATAAAGTAAATATGAGAAGAAAACCGAGAAATAAAAATAAAAAAAGATGTAATAAAGGAAACTTTCAGAAATGAAAAAGTAAAGATGTCAAATGAAAAAATGTAAGAAATATGTAGTTATAAAATTTTTTTTGTTAATTAGTTCAATAAATAAGAAAAAAATTAAACATTAGAAAAGAAATTAATAAGATTACATATTAAAGTGCATGTGAATTAATTAAGATTCCTTTTATTAGTCATGAAATTTTCATAAAGTAAATATGAGAAGAAAATCGAGAAATAAAAATAAAAAAAGACGTAATAAACGAAACTTTAAGAAATGAAAAAGTAAAGATGTCAAATGAAAAAATGTAAGAAATGAAACATGGACAAAATTTATATATGTATATAAAATTTGTCATGGCAATGGAATTAAGCAAAGATAATGCTAATAGAAAATATGAAATGTTACAAAGAAAAGACAAAAATTTAAAGCAAAGCAAAATAAGAGAATTTAATTAGTATGTATGGAAAAGAATCTGAACTGAAAGAGAACCGAAATATTTTCAATTTTAAGATTGTTGCACTATCCAGATCTAGTTTCCTGCGGAAACTAGTTTTTCCAAGGGGGGAATGTTTGGCCCAATATAAGAAAGATTCTTCCAGCAGCCAAGGGCACATTCTAGTAAAATAATCAGAAATTCCTAAACAATAACCTCGCATGGCAACAGCTGGCTGCGATGACCGCTTAGTTGGGCAATCGACGATTATGATAATAAATTAACTCGTTTGGTAATTATTATGTAAAGCGATTGTTTACTACTAAGCGATTCAAGTGCTGCAACCAGTAGAGCAAAAGACAAGGTTGTGTCGTTTGTTTAGATCCGCGTTGTAAGCAAAGAAAGCTTACTTCCGAATATTCAGGCATAAAAGACCAAAGACTGGTCTGGCGAGTGCCGTTAAGTGTTCAGTTCTGAGTCGCGTACTTTCCGAGTTGGTGTTAAGTTATCGTAAGGTAAAGTAAATTTGCAAAACCGAACTAAGGATGTCATAGATATTGTTATATATGTATAAATATTGTTATAAATATTAAGATAGGTCCATTCCTCAAGTGAATAAAAGATTTGTAGTTGCAAAGTGATTCAAGCCTTTTTATTGTTTTCGCGGTTAATTATTGGGTTTTCGTTGATTCATTACTTAAGGGAAACGACACCACGAAACATAGAAAAGAAACATTAATTGCTAACGCATATTAGATCATCATAAAAATCCAATGGCAAAATATCACAACTTAAATTAATTTTCACCATTTTTCACCATTTTTAGAGTCCACTATCCATACCTTTCATCCAAGTAACCTTATGCATATTCGGAATATTCTGTGTCAATTTACATATTGTCGAATTATCTTCCGAATTCCTTCAATCCTGATAACGAGTTGGGCGTTATAACCCTATCCTGTCTCATTACTTTTCTCTTACTTTCAGGTACCCAGCATAACATCCACATGAGACCTGCTATTAATTGAATGTCATTGAGAAAACAACAGTTTGAAAAATTTAATCGAAAACTGCTTTGATATGTCAATCGAGATCTGCATAATGAAACCAACGTTTGGCATTTCCATAGACCACGATATCAAGGCCGGGAGTATATTCCGTTACACCAAACACAGGATGAAGGGTGTCCAAACATGGTAATTATAATAGAAAAGAAGAAAGCAACACAAAGAAAATTTGTAAAAATTAAAGAAATATTTAATATTTATCTGATCTGGTTATCTTCACAAAATTTAACTGTCAGTGCCACGCAAGGTTATATTTTTGTGCTGAAACATAAAGTTATGTTATAAATGCTGTAATACAGTGTAAACAAATAGTAGGTATATATGCAACATAGTACTTGTACCCAGTAAACAAGACGACTTTACAAAACAAATATAAAAAACATATCATAGCAATTACAAATCCATAACTATGTACACGAACAAATCTAAAACTAAAAAAAAAATTAATTTGTAAATCAATTTCCAACTTACCTGGTTCACTGATGCCATTGACACATGTGAAGAGATGGGATTTGACATTTAGCAGATGATCAATTCCAAGATTCGAAAAATGTCGTTGACCATTGCACTATTTACTCAAGTATCAGGCATACCAATACGTAAGATTGGAAGTAAAATAAATAATCACTATAAAAAGAGAAAAAGGGAAACCTGCATTTTTCTAGATTCAAGGGAATTAAGCTGATCCGTTTAATATAGTTGTAACGGAAAAGGCAATGAACCGGAATGAACAAAAACAAGAAAAAAGGAGGAACATTCGAATTTTTAAGATCAAATAAATCGCTCCGTTCGAAATAAATTAGAAAGAGAAAGCAATCGAAATCTAAAGCTTTTGTCCATGTAATTAGATAGTAAAGGGTTCAAAAATTACCAAAAAAATTTTTATTTGTTCAAAAAGGAATTCATTTGAATTCTCTGGTATATATAGCAACAGCTAAAAAAAATTTAATTTGTTATTTCATCACACAACCCATTATATTTTTGGTGACAAGTTTAAAATCTTGGTTTTGACTCATCAACAGGTCCCAAATAGCGAAAATTTGTGACTGGAAAAAAAATTAAAAAATGGAAACAAAGAAAAGAAATGAAAAAGTGAAAAAAATTGAGAAAAATAGAAGAAAAAAAAATTTTATTACAAAAATAAAATTTTAAAAACCAGATTCATTCGAAACGTGTCGAACCTGTATACGCCCGCAGTGGGCTGAAGAAAAAAAAAAGAAAGGAAGAAGAAGAAGAAGTGTTTCGCGTGAGCAGAAAACCTTACAATCATCGGTACAGCTTAGTTTTCAGCCTGCTGTAGGCGCTTGAAACTGATCAAATTGATCTTCTCTCATATAAACTCAGAATAAATTCTGGGTGTGAATTATATGAGGCAAAAACTCCTGTATTACACCAAGGAGGATGAAATAAAAATAGGGATTCCTCTTTAGGATTTTTTACCGGGGCAAACTTGTATTTGTTCAAGAAGTAATTTATTTGGATTCTCCGGTATATAGCAAAAGCTAAAAAAATTTGAATTTGTTATTTCATCACACAACCCATTATATTTTTGGTGACAAGTTTCAAGTCTTGGTTTTGACTCATCAACAGGTCCCAAATAGTGAAATTTGAATGGCTTGAAAAATAAATGAAAAAATACAAACAAAGAAAACAAATGAAAGAGTGAAAAATTTAGAAAAATAGAAGAAAAAATAATTTTATTAAAAAAAAAAATTTTAAAAAACCAGATTCATTCGAAACAAATCGAACCTGTACACGCCCGCAGTGGGTTGAACAAAAAAGGAGGAAGAAGAAGAAGAAGTGTTTCGCGTGAGTAGAAAGCCTTACATTCATCGGTACAGCTTGGTTTTCTGCCTGCTTTAGACGCTTGAAACTGATCAAATTGATCTCCTCTCATATAAACTCAGCATAAATATTCTGCGTGTGAATAATATGAGGCAAAACTCATATATTACACCAAGGAAGAAGAAATAAAAATAGAGGATTTTTTACCGGGGCAAACTTATATTTGTTCAAGAAGTAATTTACTTGGATTCTCTGGTATATAGCAATAGCTCAAAAATTTTAATTTGTTATTTTATCACACAACCCATTAAATTTTTGGTGACAAGTATCAAGTCTTCGTTTTGACTCATCAACAGTTTGCAAATAGGGAAATTGAGTGACTTGAAAAATATATGAAAAAATGGAAACAAAGAAAAGAAGTGAAAAAGTGAAAAAAATTGAGAAAAAATGAAGAAAAAAAAATTTTTATTAAAAAAAAAATTTAAAAAACCAGATTCATTCAAAACGAATCGAACCTGTATACGCCCGCAGTGGGCTGAAAAAATAAACAAAAAGAAATGAAGAAGAAGAAGAAGAAGAAGTGTGTCGCGTTAGCAGAAAAACTTACATTCATCGGTACAGCTTGGTTTTTAGCCTGCTGTAGACGCTTGAAACAGATCAAATTGATCTTCTCTCATATAAACTCAGAATAAATTCTGGGTGTGAATTATTTGAGGAAAAAACTCCTATATTACACCAAGAAGGAAGGAATACAAATAGAGATTACTCTTTAGGATTTTTTACCGGGCAAACTTATATTTCTTCAAGAAGTAATTTATTTGTTATCTCCGGTATATAGCAAAAGCTAAAAAAAATTTAATGTGTTATTTCATAACACAACCCATTAAATGTTTGGTGAAAAGTTTCTAGTCTTGGTTTTGACAAATCAACAGGTCCCAAATAGCGAAATTTAGTGACTTGAAAAATAGCATGGTTTTCATCCTTCTGTATACCTTTGAAACAGATCAAATTGATCTAATCTCATATAAACTCAGCATAAATTCTGGATGTGAATTATATGAGGCAAAAACTCCTACATTACACCAAGGAGGAAGAAATAAAAATAGAGATTACTCTTTACGATTTTTTACCGGGCAAACTTATATTTCTTCAAGAAGTCATTTATTTGGATTCTCCGGTATATAGCAGCTGTTATGATCTTCGCTAGTAGGATGGCGTATTCGCCGATATCCGGGATTCTGTTCATGATGAGATATATTTTTATTTAGTTAATTATTGAATATATGGCGTGATGGCCGCAATATTCGTAAAAATGGGTAAAAGGCCTCATTTACCTTTGGATCTGGCCGAATGCCTCAATCCGCACTAGATATATGGCTGGAGAGCCTCAATATCTATCAAAAGAAAATACTTGGCTAATTGCCTCGGTATTTTTGTAAGAAAGATGTTTGGCTGAGAAGCCTCTTCATCAAAAGGGTAGAACCGCTGGCCAACTTGCCTCTGCGATCTAAGAATAAGAACCACTTGACTACTCTATGGTTATTTCTTTATTCCCCCTTTTATTCCTAAATGCTACCTTATTTATTATCGATAATTATTGCTAAGTAAGCAATTTACAATAATTCCTAAATGCTACCTACAATCAATATTCTTTACCTACCTTATTATGTGCATCGTAACAAAAGAGCGGTGACCTCACGTGAGTAATATTTTCTTTACAACTTGGTGCACTGTATATGCATATTATGCTTTTTGCTTGCGCGGAAATTTGATGCGTTTTACTTTTACCTCATTCATAACGAGGTATGAATGAATCACACAAATGATTACATACGAATCTGTATGTATGTCAATTATGTTTTCTTTTTCTGTTTACTCGACGAGTTAATTGAACTCGGAGTTTTACCTTTTGAAAAGATATGCAAACTTTAGCTGCAATCTTTTTTCTTGTTTTCTTTTAGGGAGATGCGCATATGATTTACATGCAATTTATTATGTATGATTACATATGCATTACACACAAAATACACAACGCATTAAATTTTTGTTGGGAAGTTTCAAGTCCTGGTTTTGACTCATCAACAGGTAGCAAATAGGGAAATTGAGTGACTTGAAAAATATATGAATATAAAAATGGCGCTCTGCGTTTTTTATTTCTCCTCTCACACTCCCGGATCCCTCTCGGCATGAAGGTCGCCTAGGGCCGCTATAATCTCTCTTTGCAGGTCTAACAGGTATACTGTACAATATCGCCCGCAGTATCGTAGGGTGGTTGTGACAACGGCGATGGAAGGTAGAACATCTGCGCCTTCCCACTGGGTATAGGTAAGTGGTGTAAGGGTCTCTTCAGGACCGAATGTGTGGCGGCGTTTTTTTTGTTTAGGCAGGCACGAATTCTTTTTTTATGGATGGTGGCAGCGGCAGGCGTTTTGTGGAACTTCCCCCACCCTCCGCCAATAGCCGTTAGGAGCTAGTGTGCCGCCCTGCAGTCAACGCTGTCCACCGAGTAATCTGTCAGCTCACGCTGACAGTCTGGACCTCTCGTCCGATGTCAATCACTCAACATAACACCATAACAAAAATGGCGCCCAACGTGGGGCCACCTCAGTAAGACTTCGGTGGTCTAAGTGTGATTTTTTCTGGGGACTGTGATTTTAAGTGATATGATCATCTGTTATCTGCTAGTTGATTGACCTCAAGTCTCATATCCAGTGGATCTTATATGCAGACCTGGGTCTAATTGGTTTTTGTTGAAAATTTTTGTAGATTAAAGTAAAGTTTATGAAAGTTTTTGCTATTCTGATTTCTGCCATTAAAGTAAAGTAAAGTTTTTCTGAAAGTTTTTGTAAGTTCGACTTTAGGTTTGACTTTGGTCAAACCTCAGGTCTGAATATGATTTTTTTTTTTTTTGGGATTTTGAAATGTTTTGAAATGATCTTTTGTGCTGGCCTTCAGCCATGGAAATGCCGGGTGGCCTCACACAAACATTTTTGTTTGTGCTTTCACGGAGGTATGTCCTTGTTGGTCAACTGGCTGAACAGAGCCATGAGTCTGTTAGACGACTTTTTGGCTTTTACCTAACTAGTTGACCAGATTTATGACTCTGCCCAGGTAGAAGACTAACTATATATGAAGATAAGGTGACGAGGAAGGAAAGAGTTTTCAGAGGATGGAAGTGATGCTGGAGACCTTCAGTAATCAGGAGTTGGCATACTGCTAACTGCCTGGCTGAAGAATCTCTAGCAACATTTTAAGTTTTTGCCATCTCTAACTCTAATTTTCCTAGATCTCTGTGAGAACGCAAATTCTTCTTCATGCACAAATTCACGTCACTTACTTATATCAACCTATCCTGACCTGATTAGAGGGAGTGGACTTGGTAGACTTTTATTTTGAGAGTTATTTCTTTGAGAGTGAGGGAGAAACGGAATAACTTTCTTTTTGTTGATTTTTTTTTGCGCTTGAGTTTACTTTTTGGTAGTTTATCTTATAAGAGTTAGCATTTATATCTTTGGACTGTACGATTTCGGTAGAACAAGTATTGAATTCTGAGTTGAGAGTACTGCCCATGTTGACATTCCGATATCTTCTCGAATCCTTAGCACTTCAGTAATTATGATAAGAATTTTTCTGAACATTTGGTAAAATTTCTTCGAAAATCTTGTGATCTTTTCCGACCTGTTGGTGAATTTTTTCAAGTTTCAAATTGATTTCGGTTATCTCGATTTTTGAAAATTATCCTATCTTCTTCGAACTATTGATTTTTTTTTAATTTTCTTGACATTCCTTCCGAAGTTTTGTACATTTGTTTTAAATTGACACTTCAGTTTTCTAGAGTCCAGCTTGGAGTGCACCTGCCTTTTGCTTGCCCGGACCGCATAAACTTTTCACGAGTGTTAAGGTCATCTAGCCTGTATTCCTGAGTTATTTTGGAACATATTAGTTTTACGACTGAGCAGTTGAAGTTATACAATGGCTACAGTACGAACACCACCGCCAGCAAATGGTGCACCGATACAGGCGCCTGATGAGTGCTCCACCTGCCAGGAGGAAGACTGGTCAGCTAAGAGGAAGCCAGTGAAGACGGTCTGTGGGTATGTGTTTCACAACGCATGTCTGAAAACGTGGATTGGACAGAAGTCAAACTGTCCGAACTGCAGATTCCATCTCACTCCGTACGATTTTACTGAGTATACAGGTGCTGTTCTGAAAAAGGGTTTTACGAGGACTGTTAGTCAGGATCCTCGAACGGCAGCACCCGTGCTCGATTTGCCACCACCAACAAATCAGCAAGTAAACCGCGAACCCTTTTCCCGAGGGAGACCAAACTTTCACCCCAAGATTTTCACGGCCCGCGTAGACAGTCGTTTTATAGACAATCGTCTGCATTCAGTCAACGTGGACAGAATTCTACCCAGTCTCCGCCAGCTTCATCCAATCGGGTCCCGTCGACCTTAGGACAACGACGTTCTGGTAGTCCCATCCGGAGATAGAATATATCGTATAGTGGCGACAGCTCTCGACTTACTGTCGACGAGTTCATGATCAGAGTGGAAGCAATAACTTACTCGGCCTTAGACGGAGATTTTGGTCTCCTAGCACGGCATATGACCACCTTGCTTTCTAGTCCAGCGATGGACTGGTGTTAAGTTTATTAAGTTACTTGAGACGAGACGGTACTCAAGTACTCTCATCTGTGCACCTTCGTATTTCAATCTGGAATCCGGCACAGTTACTGTAGGCTTACGTGTCTTCACGAAGAATTGGCTTTTTCTTGTTTATGAGTAGAGCAGCGATGGAAATGGAGCAGCTTACTAGCTTTACTCCTAGTGTAGATGAATGGAGCAGCTTACTAGCGTAGGTGAATGGAGCAGCTTACTAGCTTTACTCCTAGAAAATGAAACAAATTGTGTTGTCTGCTGATACTACTGCTACTGGTGCTTTATTAAAAAAACCCGATTATTTATACACCAATTTTTGACTTAATGTTATTGCTTTTTTCTTATTACGCTACGGGCTTGTAATTTTAATTTCCCCATAGCATTTGTACGTACTTAAATATTACTTCCGTAAAGCGGTTCTTTATGGCATTCACAAATTAATTTCCGCAAAGCTTTTGCCGGTTTGTTGTTGCTACATCACGGCATTCATCGCATTCAGATGTACATACTCCCACACTCTCCACTTTGCTGCTATTATGACATCATCATGAATCATTGCTTCGTTCACTTAAGTTCTACCGCTGGCGCAAGGTTTTCAAATTGTATCGTGCTAATTCTTGTTGTGTCACTGCCTTCACTTGTTTCTTTATGTGATTCAGAAATTGGTGTAGGTCAGTAGCGAGTGACTCTATTCAATTACTGAAATTTGTAAATATGTTTGTAGATATGTTTATACTTGTAGCTGGGAATTATACATAATTCTGCATGCAATGAGAATGCTGTAGGTACGTATGTATCTACATGTTTTGCATTTTTTCATAGATGCATGAATTTTACAACTCTGTGTAAAGAGAAATCGACTCAATAATGTATGTACTTATGTATATATATGTTTAACTGATGCCAATGGATGCCCCATTTGTAACAAATCTCCCCCTTTTAAAACAAATGTGATATTCTTGGTAGAGGAATAACGCATTAAATATTATTTTACATGTTTTATAGCTTTGGAATGTTATGTATGTATATACTTAATGCTGACATGAGTACATGTGATGTGTAATTACATTAAAGAACAAGGCTTATCTAATTTACGTTAGCTTACCTGTATTTTGTACCTGTTTTGTTTTTATTGTTTTGTTATAACTATTTTTATGTCTACTATTTATGAGTACAACAATTTATGTATATTTTTGGTACAATTATTATTTTTTTATTATACTTATTCGTACTATAAGTGTGAGTACATATTTTTTTGTACTATTATTTTTATGTTCTGTATGTGTAATTACATATTTATTTTTATTCGTACTATATGTGTGAATAAATATTATATGGTAGGTACTATTATTTTTATTCATATGATATGTGTGAATATATATTTTATGGTACTATTATTCTTATGTTCAATATGTGTAAATACACATAATTTTTTTGTCTTTATAAAATTTAACTTAAACCTATTTATACATTTGTAAATTATTTGTTTTGATTTACTAATGATATATGTACATGTAAAGTAGTTGTACCTGTGTAGTAGTTGAGTTTACTATTCAGACGTTTGTTATTATTTTTGGTTATGTAGAATTTTATTTAGAGATTTAATTAAACTACCTGTAAATGGCGGCTGCATGTAATTGACTCAGGTCTGACACGGCTTAGTGTTTGGGGAAGTGGTGGTAGTGGAGGAATAGGTAAATTTTGTCGGCTACCTGCTTGTTGCTGCTGGGTGGCACGTTGTTTAATGGCATCCTTTAATTCAGAATGAGAGGTTTTTGATACAGCTTGTTTTTTGTTTCTTGCTGTCGTTACTTCTACAGAGGTAAGTGTTTTAAACTGGGATTTCTTTGTTTTAGTGATCTCCGACTGGAAATTTTGCGAGATCTGCTTGACTATCCTTGTGGGAAAAGGCTCTTGTTGTGGAGGTGGTACATTTTGAAACTTGGTATCTATTCTGGACTCATGGTTCAAGGTATCCGTAGCTTCTTTATAAAATTGAGGGTATGTCTCAGTGTCTGACTGTACCTTTTGGTTACTGACAGTTATTACTTTGAGTGTTTTGACTACTATTTTTTGTTTCTTGTTACTTATAACTTTACATAGTTTCAATATTCCGATTATGCAGAGTACAAAAATTACTACGGAACTTAGGGACAATGAGTTTATTTGCATCATTTGTGCTTTATTTCTTTCTTTTCTTTGGTTGTCCAGTGTAATTATCTGTTCTTCCAGCTGATCTAGGGAGTTTGAATTTTCATTTCAAATCTAATTGACATACTTCGTTCAGCTATTTGGAAGTGGCCGGGTTCGTTTAATATTAAAACTCCGCTGGCAAATAGGTTGGAACTATGTAAATTATTACTGCATGAAATTGTAATTTTCTGAGTGTTTGGAAATGAAAAAGCCAAGAGTTTTTCGTTGTTAACTTCACTAACAGTTGCGGAACTTGAGTTTGGACCAGATATTCGCAGTTACCTGTTTCATTGTAGGGGTTGAATAAAAAGCTTATGGGACATTCTTTTAAATAATGCCCTTGTATAATTGGGTTGAGTATGGGACCAATGTAGGTATTTTCATTCAGATTATTTGATAATTAGGTGTACACCCGGAACTCAGCTTGCTTGAATAGCACGAACTCTTGAGTGGATAGGTGGCTTGCAGTGTAAGCATATTTAGTGTCTAGTAACAAGGAATGGTTATCCGGGGTTTTGAAGGGGAATAAATGGATTTGTTGCAGTTTGAAAGGGTGCTTATGAAGAATTGGAATTATAATTCTCATTACTAGTAGTCCATTTAGGATTTCAGACTTTACTTCCAGTGCCTGTGTCAATATATCCAAATCTTGAACTCTGTTAGTTTTCTTAGGATGTGCTTTATAATAAGTCTCTAATAATATCGATGGTGATAGTAAAAATTGATGTACTTGATTATTTCTTAGAGCTGTCAGTATTTGGATAAATGTTTGTTGTCTTGGTTCTATATCTAATACTCATAAACTAATTGTGGTCATCACTTCTTGGATGCGTTGTCTCGTACTTATTTCTCCAGTAACCATATCAATTAGATCAATCACGGTTTTCGTGAACTCTCTTTGGTGGGATTCGAGCTGGTTAATTGGTTTTCTCATTTTCTCAAACGAAGATTTAACCCTTTGAGGAGTATGGCGCACGTGTGCGGCGACACTCGAAAGATCCAAATAGAGTATCGCCGCGTATATGCGGCCGCACGATAAGCGGTGAATTTAAAAATTCATATATCAAAAACGAAGCCGTATATCCTCGCAATTTTTTGTACATAGATAGGTAGGACCTCTAGCTTCATAATAAAAATGTAAAAACAGTACTAGAAGTTCCCAGTAAAAGAAAACAATACATTCCCCTCAGTGCAGTGCTCACTCACAGGTTACTTTGGGTATACGATGGCTTTAAAAATTGATATCTCAGAATTGAAGCCGGATATCATCGCAATTTTTTGTACATAGATAGGTGAGACCCCTAGCTTCGAAATAAAAATACACAAAGAAACTGCTAGAAGTCCTCAATAGTAAATAATACTATTTATTTAAAAACAAATACTATTTTTAAAATAAAAATATTCGTTCGGTAGTGTTATATTGTTTTATGGAAATTATAAAGCATGATGCTTCATTTGGTATTTGAATCAGAACAATCGGTTTTTCAGTTCTCGGGATATAATATTTTGAAAATGATGCTTCATCGTAAAATCATGAAATTTCTAGGGGCGCTGTAGGGGAAAAAAGTTATGGGTGAGCAATTTTGGTATTCCATACAAACTCTGAAAATTTCGTCCAAATCGGAGATGATCGGGTTCCAAGGAAATCGGTTTGTGAGAAGTAGCTGTATATACATATGTATATAATACATGTATATAACAGATATATACAAATATTACGTATAAAATTCCAATTTTCCTTTTTATGTTCTTCTGAGAAACGTCGTGATTTATAAATATATATGGATAACCGATGTTCAATCAAAAGTTCCTGGAAAAAGTCGCGTTCAAAATTTTGCAAATTATTAGGAACATATTTTTTTCTACAATGTACTATATAGCGATTTAGCCTGCAGTTTAACTGGCGTTAGATGTATATAAATAAATGTAAAAGTTCATTTTCGGTTCATTATCACTCTGTTTTGATCACTCAAAAGGAATTGTGTCGATTTGGATATTATTTGGTCTTTCGCCATTTTTGTTTGAAATCGGATCACCTTAGTTTTTCGATATACTTTTACCATTTTGCGAATAATAAATAATTTATTTGTGTTATTGTTATCCTGTGTTTTATTGTGAATTCGTTCAAAATGTCTCGAAGACTAAGTGAACAGGATATAGACGATATTTTTATGGAAAGTGAGGATGGAAACATGATGGACGATATAGATGACTTGTGTCTTCACGTGAGTTCATCAGAAGAAGAAGAAACTGATTCGGAAGATGAAGCTGAACCTCCACCAGCTCGACGTCCTGCAAGAGAAGAAAGACAGTGGGCAGAGTGAGATTTCTCCCCTCGGATTTTTCCTTTCACCAATTCAACATCCGGAATTCAGTCAGAATATCAAGCAGACACTGAATTGAGCTTTTTTACACTTTTCTTCAATATTGACATTATGAACAATATGGTGAAAGAAACCAATAGATACGCAAGTCAAAGTAGAACCGGTATGACTTCAAAATCGAAGTTACAAAAATGGGTTGATACGGACGTTTTGGAGATGTACGTTTTTTTAGCTACAATCTTGTTGACCAGTTAGGTTGGAAAAAACTCCTTGAAAGATTACTGGTCAACAAATCAAGTTATTTCTACCCCATTTTTTAGAATTCTCTTCTCCCAAGATCGGTTTTTTCTATTACTGCGAGCACTTCACTTTGCAGATAACACCACCCGGAGCACTGATCGATTACAAAAAATCAGGCCATTATTAGATCCAATAAAAGCCATATATAAATCCATCTTCCATCCGTTCCAAAATCTGTGCATCGACGAAAGTCTTTTGCTTTGGAAAGGGCGACTGTCATTCAAAATGTACATTCCATCAAAAAGGCATCGCTTCGGAATTAAAATATATGTTTGTTGCGATGTCGAGACGGAATATGTATTGGATATAATTGTCTACACGGGATGCACAACAGATATTGAAATTGATACAAATATAGGCATATCTGGATCGGTTGTAAAAACAATGCTCCGTGATTATTTGGGAAAAGGACATCGATTATTTATTGATAATTGGAACACGAGTCCAGCATTATTTGAATATCTCCTTGATAATAAAATTCACGCCTGTGGTACTGTCCGACCAAATCGTAAGGGATTTCCTAAACTTCCAGCAGGAAGGCAAACTCGTGGCTGTGTAAAATTCCTGCACTCAGATGCTCTATTAGCTATAAAATGGAAAGACAAACGAGAGGTTTATATGCTTACAAATATCCATGAACCAAAAATGGTTATTTCTAATGCAATCAACTATACAACGGGGGAAAATATCAGTAAGCCAGAAGCTGTAGTCGATTATAATGTAAACATGGGTATTATTGACAAATCGGATATGATGATCAGTTTTATGGATTGTTCAAGAAAATCGCTAAAGTGGTATAAAAAAATTTTCTTTCGATTGTTGGATATATCGACCCTAAATGCTTATCATTTATACGGAGTGCAAAAAGGAGAAAATGTAAAATTTAGTGATTTTCGTCTAAAGGTAATAACGCAAATTATTGAACAATACCATAAGCCGAGACCATCGTCGTCTGGAGGCAGAAGAGCTAAGGAGACTCCTCTGAGACTTACAGCAAGACATTTCATCCATCCTGTACCGGAAACCATGGCTCAAGGTTCGAACACACGGAGGAAGTGTTTTGTGTGCAGCCATTCCACGAATTCGTCCAGTAAAAAGGAAAGATACAAAATTTATGTGTGTTGCATGTGATGTCCCATTGTGTGTATATCCGTGTTTTGAGGAATATCACTCGAAAACAAAATTTTAACATACTATTTTCAAATTTACCTCTGTATAAACTTATCATATTTTCCTTTGTAAAACAATTCTGTTTTTCCCCATTACTCCTAAATATGTGTAATTATCAAAAATCAATTATTGTCATTATTTACCAAAAGTAAAGTGTATATATAAACATATATAATATATATTTATAAAAAAAAGTATTGGTATGACAAAACTAAATTCAGAATCTAAATCTAAAGTTATTCGTTATCCAGAGCTCAATTACATTACATTACATTTCTTTTTATATGTAGAACTAAAATATTTAAAAAAATATTTTCTTGAAAAACTTTCTTTGTCCAATTATAATTTATAATGTAATCAGAAAAGGTTATAGTAATAAAAAAAAAGCTTCAAAATTAACTCCTCTCTGTAAAAATTGTAGTTAGTAATTAGCTGACCCGAACAGTGAGATCGGTTTTCCGATTGGACATAACCCTATAGAGTTAGAGAATATCTAAAGTGAAAGAAATCTAATGATTCAGTTAGAATAGAAAAAAGGGAATTACGGAAAAGTGCGTATGGGAATCGAAAGAAGAGCAACACTGAGGAATGCTATTGTTTTTTAAAAAATTAAAAATATACTGGGGGGGGGGGGGTTATTAAAGTTTGTTCTAATACATTTTGGAAAATCTAGTACATATTCAAATATAATTTTTTCTGAGAAAAAGTTTGAGTACCCACACCCCTATGGTCCTAGGTCAAATAGCTGTGTTATTATTGAAAACCCGAAATCTAATTCTTCCACTCCACCCGGATCGAAATAAAAAAAAGCTTAATACGTGTGAATAAAAAACACCCTAATGCACCTATGCTATAATTATATAGAAAACGTTTTCAGGAAAATGCAATCGATTGGCTGGTTTGAGAGCTTTTGCATTCGCAGTATTTTGCGCATATATGGGACGAAGAATCGATATTTTGACTACCTCCTACTCCGCTCTCTCGCCTCGCCGACCAGCAACCCGAAATAATACTATGCATTCTAGGGCCTCAGCTTTCATTTAAGATATCAATGAACCCTCTAGGACTCTTGGTACAGGAGATATAAACAAAAGCATTCCACATTTGACTAGAAGATGCGCGCGATCGAGACGAATATACACACCAAATTTTGAAAATAAATCTTCCCCCCACCCATCCACCGCAAATATGAAAAATCCGTCAAATCTGCGAAATCTATCTAAAAATGCAAAAATAACTCACTAATCAAAGGGTTAAATAACGTCATTTGATGTTTCTCCAGTTCTAATAGTGCCTGTGTATCAGCTTCTAAGTTCGCAATTTTACTGTATATTTGTTTTTCATTTGTTTCGTCCATTGTTTCGAAAAGATAGTGAAGACTCCTACCTATTCCATCCAAGAAAGATCTTCGATGTCGAGGGCTTATCATTTCTCAAATTGTTGTTGTTGGCTTTTTAATGCATTCTATTAGGCTGTGTATATATGAATTTTGCTCCATACATGCGATTGTGGTGGAATTATGAGTTTCGCATAATTGGTTGATGAGGAAACCAGTATGCTCCATGAGAGTGGTTTCCCCTTCCAAATCACTAATATTTTATTTTGGTGAAAAGGTTA